>UELX01000845.1:0-58845 GCA_900480035.1 Eupelmus urozonus
CAAATCCTTATAAAAATTTTATATGGCCACTTTATAAAATTTTTATAAAAACTTTATTAAATTTTTTTACCTGGGATAAAAATAAAAAATTTTAAAATAAACATTTTTCTTAATTACTGCACCAACCAAGAAAAACCACCAGAAACACTTTAGCAAAAATTCCGCAAACGCAATCAAAAACACCAACAGCGCGGATCCGACAATAACACTCTATTCCACACACGATACGCCTGAATTTTTCGGCGCCACCTCACTGTGCGATGTACCCA
This sequence comes from Eupelmus urozonus, assembly GCA_900480035.1. Classification (NCBI taxonomy): domain Eukaryota; kingdom Metazoa; phylum Arthropoda; class Insecta; order Hymenoptera; family Eupelmidae; genus Eupelmus; species Eupelmus urozonus. The sequence goes on from UELX01000845.1 coordinate 270, forward strand.
AATTCTCGTCAACTTTTTACCCGAGCCCTCCCGCGGTAATCGCTCTCCTTACGCGTCTGATCAGACAGCGCGCGCGCCAGATTTATTAAGTTCGGCGCGAGCGCGCGCTAACGGCGCATCAATTATTTCAATTAGAGGAGACGGACGCGAGAGACAGAGAGCCGGAGCGCTAATGCGCTTGACCCACTTATTGAATAAGGGAACAGCGCGCGTCTCGTTGTCGACTCGGGATTGGATTTTGAGCGGATTGCAGGAGAGCGAGCAGCGCTCTGCAGCTGGATGGCTGATGTATATCTCTGATGAGTGCGAAATTTCGTTCAAGGCATTTTGGAAAGGGGGAATTTGGTTTTTGAAGCGCGATGACTCGACGCTGATTGGTTAAATTATTTGTGAGATGGAATTGAGTAGTTTTAGATTAAGGATGATTATGATGGATAGAAGAAGTAATTTAAGTTTGGTGTTTATTAAAGTGTACTCCGCTAAATGGCTGAATCTCAATAAAACGCATTTCAACGGCATTGGCTTAATTGGGTTCATTACTTAGCTTCTTGACGCTTTCATAAACACGACAACAATGTTATTCTCAGGCCCGAACGAGTATCTTTCAATCTTCATAACTGGGTCAATTTGAACCAACGTCTATTTCGAATAATACCATCCATAAAAAGCAAGCAGCATTATTCAGCGTTTTTTAAAGACACCAAATCAGACTCTCTCAAACCCGCGATATCCAAACCCCTCCTCTAAGGACATCAAAAACCTCGCTCAACCAAATCCCCGCTGTCCAGCCGCTTTGAGCGTCAAAGAGCTTTTGTGCGTGCGTCCCCGCAGCTGAACTCACAAAAGATCGCGCTGCGGCTATTAGCGTATGCATGGGGCTTTTAAACGCGTGAGCTCGCCCGTTTCGCAAGCTCGACTCGCAGGGGAAAAGATCGCACGCACGGCTATTACGACTAGCCGCGCGACTGGAGAGCTAAAGTTTTATGGATCGTTGCTCGCTCTTTGCCTTTCAGGCCCTCTCGGCTTCCCTTTTGATCGCGAAAATGGAGAGGGCCGAGCGGCCTATCTTCCATGGTTCTCTTGGCCGTGGACCTGGCCATTTCATTACGGCGCAAAAAGCCCGCTGGGAGCTGATGTGCGCGGTAAGCGGGTTTTAAGTGCGCGGGTTTGACGAATTGGATGCTGGGCTGGGATCGATAGCTTTGAAAGGGTTGGATTGACGGAATGAAGGGTGATATGAGTTGTTAATTTTTAGGGTTGATTCACTGAAGTCTGGTATTGATGATAAATTTTGAATAGAAGATTAATATTGATATCGTGAATGAGCAGTTGGTATTTGATGACTAGATTTGGATATTTCATCAATTGCATATATAATTATATTCTCTGATAGAAGCTTAACGGTAATCTTGCTAATTTACCGCTAATTTTATAAAATTAACAGTAAATTAGCTAGATTACCGTTAAGCTTCTTCGAGGGTTTTTACAAATTAAAAAGAGTATGTAATCTTTCTATACGTTAACTGTAACACGTGGTATTTTTAAATAGAAAAACAAAAATATTAAAAAGGTATTAAGATTTATTTCAACATTCTCTAATAAGCCCGGAGTAATGTAATGCTCATGAACCAAAGCTATTATTAATAAATCCCCTGACTGTAGCGAGCACAAACTGAAAGGGATGATGCAAATACCTAGAAAGGCTTTACGTTTTGCGGAGTTCAGAATAATGCCATGTTCCGAGAATATTATTTGTTGCTAAAAGGTCATAAAGCTAATTGCAGGATTTGAATCACAACATATGAAGACTTTTACAAACTGGCTTATTCATTTTAATTTTATAAATACAAAGAAAATAAATAAAAATATTAAAGCATATTGATAAATGGATAAATGATATTAAAATGTTGATCAAAGCTTTCAATTACTTGAAATAATTATTGAATAATTAATTCAAAAATAATAGCCGCATCTTATTATTCTACAATTTTAAGATTTTAACTACGTCCTAACTATTAAAAAATAATTAGACCTTAAATAAGACCTACTTAATTTTCAATCCAGTAAGAATTGTTAATATTTGATGGAAACCCGTAGAAACCAGTCGTAATAGATATATATTTCTCTCTTAACCCCCTCGAAAAGAATGCCACTATACAGCTAAGAATGCGTCGACGCCTAGATAATTTATGGAATCCCTGGGCTTTGCGGTCAAGGAGAACGCCGCTACATTTCAATAGTCTTACGCAGCCGTTCGCGGAAGCAATTCGTCGTGCGCTTACTTTCCGTTTGCAAAATCACGGCGCGCGTCAAGCAAAAATCCCAGCAATGCCTGCGAAACCGTTCAGCTAATTAACGCCTCCAAAGGCCCGTTAACAACAGTATCTCCGCAGCGGGAAACCTGATTAACGCCAAAATAGCCGAATTACTACGTAGCAAGTTGGACGTTAACTCGGCGCTCCGAACTTTTCGGCTATATAGACAAAGCCGCGCATCGCGGAAACAGAGAGGCGAACGAAATTATCCGCCAATTTCCACTCCCCCGTAAAATACAGCCGCTAATACCGGTTTCAAGGTTAGCCGGGCCAGCGATGATAATCAATAAAAGCGATAAACCGCGACGAATCCCATCGCGGATACACCGCGGCCGTAAATAGCTCGAGCGGCGGCAAATTAGAATTCAATTAGCCGGCATCGGCGCGATAAAAGCTCGCGTCTATACGCGCCGTCACGAAAGATGCAAATAGCCAGAGGAGACGTAAGAAGGAGAGAGAGAGAGAGAGAGCGGAAGCTTGCGTTCATTGTTGAGACCCGATTAGCAGGTCGTCGGGCAATTTTCTCGTTAAGCCAGAGAGCGGCCCAAAGGAGAGCGAGAGAGAGAGATAAACGAAGCTGATGCGGGGGCCGCTCGCGCTATTACGATCCGCCTTCGCCCGGTCAATTTAAGGCCAATCTGCATAGACTCCCTCTTCGTCGTCTGCAGTACGGTCATTTTCTCGTCAGATAAGAGAGATAGCCGGGCGCAAATTGAAAGCTCCGTCTTTCGCGCCCCATTGCCTCCTGGGCTGGCCGAATGGGAGCGCGTTTGACGCGGGGCTTAGGACCGGCCTGTGTGTGAGAGCGTATCTGGAACGGCAGTGGACGAGATACCGACACGGAGGTTTTAGGAGCGAGATTGAATGATGAGGCTGGGTGGGAGGGGGGTTTGTTAAGATGATATCTCTTGCGTAACTTGGGAAACGAAACTATGCGATTGCGAGGAGGAGAGAGTGCTTTGTGGGATGTTTTGGTGCGAGCGGTGCTGAATGATGCTTTTATGAGCGGGGGCTATTGAGGGCTATTTGGGAGAGCGGTGTGGTTTGTTGAGAATCGTTTGAATTGTGCCGAGGAGATTTTGGTAAACGGTCGTTGGGCGATGAAATTGTTTTTGATGCTGGTGATGCGTTCAAAGAGCTGAGAAATGTCTTTAACTACCGAAAAATTAACTACTAATGATTTGTATGTGTTCTAGTAATGGAAGCACAGACTCGCACTGATATACGGACAGAATTGACTAAGCCCACTGGCTTCTCCAAGAAAATTATTATAGTATATGACATTTTATGACACAATTATTTACAATGTATATAAATAATAAGAACAGTATAATACATATAAAGACAATTTCTTTAATTACGGTGTTTACATGACGCCACGGATGGTAAAGTATTCAATCTCGCTCAAGGTAAGTCTTTTTTCATGGCTAATGTTTCTTCAGAAAAGTTAAGAATACTTGAATGTAAAAATAAAATAAATACATTAGAACATTTAAAGAAAAATAAATCCCATAAATTTCTAATCCCGCGTCCTTGATATGTTTAACGTTCTTATGTACTAAAATCTTCCAAGATAATAATTTGTTTATTTTTCCTCCTGTAAGTCCTACAATATACTTTTACATAAAGATAACTGACAACTTCAAAACATAATCAGTCATAGAAACAAAAGTTTTACATCCAACAATAAATTCGGCATTGAACTGTAATTCCAAATTACCATACGTTCATAGCTATACCTATGGACCTACATCACTCTAAAACTACTCGGAGAAAATCTGTAATAAAACTGACAACAGAATCTCTAACTTATTGTACGCGCTAGTAAACTCAGCTATATCAGTAAAAAATTATTACTAAAACATCAAGTTTTGCAAAGCTCCTTATTAGTCATTTCAGTTATAGCGCTCTAAAGTTGCATGGACTAAACACAGTTTTACAAAAGCCCTCAGACAAACACAGTTCCAGAACGTTTACAAAATTAACTCGCTTCACCCTATCGCAAAATTTCTTACTTAGAATTATCTCCATAGAAACCCTTCATCACCTCTTCTGCATCACGCATCACACCATTCCCATCAAACCCCACCAGCCCCTAACTCACCCATACACATCCTCTCCTCTAATTAATAATTTTTTCCTGCCGCCAAGCCAACAAAGATCGAAATCTCCTGATAGCGATCGGTCCATCTCGAACTCACGCCGCTAATAATACACGTCGTGAGTCACGACCCGCGCCTCTCGTGCAACAGCTCGCATCCTCATAGCCCTCTCCCTATCTCCCTCCCTATCCCACGTCCACCTTCGTCTCTGTATAAATATTACACGTCAAGCCATAGTACCTCCACGCGCGGCTGGTCCCGATCCTATTTCTCATACCGGTATATAGAAGCAAAAAGCCGCGGCGCTAAACGATCGGAGCGCCGAGATATAAAGCACGGTAGCTAGATGCTCCGTGTATACATACGAGATACGCTCGTATACCTCATTGTGCACGGGGGCTTTTTGCCAGAGCATTACACGCCGCTAGAGGGCGTAGCTGATGTTTCTTTTTTCTGCCGGAGCGTGGACGGCTGTTGTTGTCTCTCGTCGTGAGTGGAGCATCGTTCGAAGGCAATAACGATTTTATTATTGGCTGGACGCGCGAGCGGCTTTACGGCGAGGGAGAAGCCGGAGATATTGCAGAGGATGGGTTTACGAGAGCCGGGACTGGAGCTTTTTCGGTGCGTTAGTTGTGGGGCTCGGTGCGTTTTTGCGATCGAGTGGTTTGAGTGTTTGAAGAGAGCCGGTATTTTAGGCTTTGCTGGGCTGTGCGTTTATTTTTCCAATGGGATTTTCGAGGGTGCATCTGTTTTAATTATCGCTGGATCTGCTAATGCGCGGAATTGTAAAGCGAGCCGGCGAGCAAATTGACACGCAATAAACTCATTTGTTAAGCGTGGTTTCATTTTCGCTCTCTCGCGTCTGGCTGCCCGTCCACATCCGTTTCGAAATTAAATTCTGGACTGAGCGCGATATTTCACCCCGGAGCCGAGTAATTTTGTTTAATTTGATAAAAATTTTCGCGGTGTGAGTGCAATATTGTCACGTTGCGCTATTAGGAGTTTTAGTTTATGGACTGCGGTCGCATTATGCGCACTATACTCGTTCAATTTGTTTTTGTTAGGCTACTCAAAGATCACTAAGTATACTTTACCAGTATCTCGTATAATGCAGTCAAACGCAGTTAACTTATACTTTTTTATGCATAGTTATATATATTCAAAATTAACTTTATATAAATATACTAATTTGTCTTTTCAATTTTTATAAACTCACAAGTTATTGTACCAGTCGCGAGACATATTGATAGAAAATAATTGCATGGGTTATTCCAATGCAATTGTCTGGCTTTGATACGTATCGAATGTTATAGTCATCTATGGGCCATATAGAGTTTATATATCAATTAAACCATTCAATTCACGTATATAAACTATATGAAGTAGTGTACATACAATATACAGTATATAACCACTGCTGATATTAACCACTTCTGATTTTCACTCGTAGCAAACTAGTTGCAATAAAATGTAGAAAGTTTATGAACGTTTCGCAAACAATTTTGTTGCAGAATTTAATTGTCGCAAGGCTCAAGAAAGCCATTACAAATTTTTTTATGATTCCTGTTTTACTTTCTATCAATAAAATCGTTTTATCAAACATGTGTTTTAATTTTTTTGTCGTATCGTACCCAAAGAATCAATTTCTATTTTTTAATGTTCGCAAACAAGAAGAATAAAAAATGTTAAACAAACAATTCAAACAATTTCAATCACCACAACGAAACTATCCCGCTAAAACCCTCACCCTTAATTACCCAATTAACTGCCAACCCATAAATCCCTTATATTCTTTCCACTCCCCCATTACCCCCGATCCTCCCTCAACAACGGAAAAAGTAAACAAAGCTCTAAAATTCAGGCCCGTTTAATGCGCCGATAAAAAGTTTCAATCCGCGCGTTTACGCCGCTCGACGCGCGTCTGCAGAATCGCGGCCCGAGCATCTCGCGCTCGCGAGTAAACGTTAGCCGAATGATAAAATTCAAAGCACCGACGTTAGAAGCGCAGGTAAGCGCGGGCATCCAACAGCCCATCGATCCACTCCCACGCCCAGAGCTCCCCTTTTCCTTCTATACCTATAGAGCCGACGAGCCAGCTTGTCGCGCGCTCATAAACGTCGCATTCAAATTCAGCGCGGACAAAAGAAGAGGAGAGAAACAATAACGATAAAGGCAGCCTCGGCTCTCTGCCGATAGCCCGCGGCTGCTTTCAATATCCGTAGCTCGCGCGCGCGCTCGCGTAAATAGACTCGCTCAGCACTTGCCGGCCGCGAGTTACGACTTCCGAAAACACTCGAACGAAAATATACATTCTCCGAGAGTGATACGACAAGGCGCGATTTATTCGAGGGCTGAGGGGGAGTCTTTTATGCGGGTCAGCTGTTTGGCCTATACACTTTGCCGCGATTAAAGTGCAGACTTGGCTGGAGGAGCGTTTGCATGGTTTTGGTGTTGCTGGGGAGGTGAAGCAGGCGGCGAGGATGAAATTCGAATTTGTTTGCCGGCTGATCGTGGTCGGGTGGATTTATGGGTGTTTGACGGCTGGAGAACGCTGGGGAGCGGTTTTTTTGAACGGGTGTTGAGAAACTTGATACTTTGGGTATTGATTTTTTTATTGGGTTGGGTTTTTTTAGTTATTTTTGGGTTGGTTATGAGCCTTTGTATTTGAAAGTTTTTAATAAATATTGGTACTGTCTAAATTTGAAGGATGAAAAATCATGAGAAATAGACCTTCCATTTATTAAATATCAAACTCTTACGTGATTTCCATTCATTGAGATTTAGACAGTACAACTTGCTGCTTTACTTGACTGACAGTAACTAAGCATCATTCAAGATTTAAGCTGAAAAAATTCAGTTACCTAATCTATTAGCCGTTCTCATAAACAAAGTGGTTTGTTGGTACTTCTATGGCGCCAAAATAGAAAGTGCGCATTTCTGCGTCGAACATTCACAGCTATTGCAGCCTTTGCATTGACAAAAGCATAAAGAGACCAGTTGTATGAAAAAGTCGACAAGAGATGCATTATTCATTCGTTACAAAACTCTATGGCTGGTTTACATTAAGAAGTAACATTATACGGCAGAAAATGAAGGAAACCTTAAAGAATCAGTTTGAATGTTATAGGAATAATAGATTTTGCCTTATTGCACTTTCTACAGATTCGCATAAAAACTTGAAATTATGTTGATAATAAAAGAGTTATTTTCATTTTTATTGGCACGTTTTCTCAATTTGCTTATTGCGTATCTGAAAAAAAATGTAAGATGACTATCTTCGAAAGTTTATGAAATTTTATTCACAACTTCAAAACGTACCGGCCATCACGCGCAGGATCATTTCAATTCTAAAAAAAAAGAGAAACCTAATCTCCCAGAGTTAAAAACAGATCAACCAGACTTCATCTCGCAACGATTCTCGCAACATCTCCTTAAAAACTCTCTCTACCCAGCGCAGCGCAACTATATAAGCTTGTCATGCGCATATCCAACGTGCGCTAGCTCTCTGATTTATGTCCCGGCGGCTTCTTCTGTCTACCTCCTCGGCACTTTAAAGAGCGCGCAAAATAGCGCGCCTGCGCGAAAGGGCAAAAAAAGCAAAGAGATCACAATCGCGCTCGAACCACTCCATTTCCGCCGATGCCCCAGCGAAGGACGATCGTACCTCTTATATCCCCTTAACATCCCCGGCAAACGGAAAAGCGTCGAAAAATGTCGCTTCGTGACTCTCCGCTCGGCGGCGATTATCGGGAACAATCACTCGTTGTCCCATGGCCCTATTGTGCGCGCGGGGCCTGCATAATACGGCCACGAGGGCGCCGAAGACGGATTGATAAGGGGGGGTCGGCAAGAGAGAGGCGAAAAGACGCGAGATGGTCTCTCGGCTAGCTTTTCCTCTCCTGGGAATTTGTGGGGGTGCACCTGGGCGGAAAAGCCGGAGGCCGGATGGACGGCTGTTTTGGGTGAGTGCGCTGTTATAGAAATGGCGAGAGAGAGAGAGAGAGCTGGGAGAAGAATTGGATGTAGTTGCACGCGGGACGGATGAGAGCTGTATTGTGGGGGAGATATATGGGAGTTGAAGGGGAAATTTAGAGATTCGTTTTTCGGTATGCTTCGCTGGCTTATTTTGCTTGGGAGGATTTCAACAACAATTTGTGTGTTTTGATCTTCTTCGGGAATTCTTGGGATGCTGGAGCTTTGGTAAATTGGAGAGTAGGTGAAGGAAGTGTCGCGCTTTAAATACTGCTGCTCGAGAAAGGAAGAGTTATAAGAAACTCGTTCGCTTGGAAAATGTGACTCTCTTAACTGGAAGGAATAAAAACTCGCAGTGTAATTGTAACTTTAGAAGAGTATTTATAAAGTTTTATTATTAAGGTATTGATAAATCGAAAATACAGTGTATCAATTTTCCGAATACAACTTGCTCTGATTAAAAATAGGCTAATCCGCGGATGCACAAAACATCAATATCCGTAAAACAAAGAAAATAAATAACCTTCTCGAATAACCAAAAATATAAAACAATAATCATTACCAAAACAAAGAAGCAAAACCCACCTACCAGCCATTACCAACCATCCACTTGCCCAATCCCAAATCGCACTCTTCCTCTCCCTGCACCCATTCCTCACCAACCTAATCCCAGGCCCAAATATCCGCAATAAAGGCAGTCGCGGCGCGACAAGCGTTATTTAATTTACGGCCTCGAAATCTCATAGTCACATAAATTGTTTATACACTCGAGCCGACGTAACGCGCGCGAGTCATAACCTCGGCCGCCGCGCGGCTCGATGAGCCATTGTTCATCCGGAGAGCCCAGGCGGAATCGATTCGAAGCGGGCTCGGTGTACCGTAAGTGTAATAATAATCCGCGGAAGTTAATCTTTAACGCGCGCTGTAAAGCCGATTGCGCCTTTATCTTCTACATATAATTACACGAGGATCACGAGCGGTGGTATCGGCGAGCGGATCGATGCTTGGATGTGGTAATTAAAGTTAGTCATTGGAAGGGATCGTAAATATTGAAGTGTCATTCGGGGGAGGCTGGGTAGCTTGATGCGCGATCTCGTGGATTTGTATGCGCTTGGCCTTCGAGGTGGATTGATTTTTTTGAGGTGTGCATGATTTGCTTATGTATGTAGTAGTGGTAGGATTAATTGTGAGAGAGAGTGAAGAGTATGCACTGAAAGAACCTCGGGGTTAATGTCTGATGTTAATGGTAATTTTCTTAATGTTCTATTAAGAACTTTCTTCGCGTTTTGAAATTGATGGAGTTCGCTTGTTAATGTCGATATATCTTTATATCTATCTTTGCGAGCTTCACATTACATGAAACTTTTCTACTATAAAGATTTCAAACTTTCGATAAGTTAGAAAATATGTCATAAGATAGTGAATACATTAAAAGAAAAAAAAAATATTAAACCAAGAGGAATCTGCTTTATTTCTTGCAGAAAATAAATCTAAAAAAAGTCTTTTTGAACAGAGAATCATAGCTAATTGTTTCTAATGAAAATTTTAAAGAAAATGGAAATTTGATATTTAAGATAAATAAATAATCATATAAAGCGATTTTTGGCATAGATTTTAAATAGGTACACTTTAAATAGCTATGATACTTTTCTTATAATAATTAAAATTTTATTTAAATTTCAATTTTAAATAAAAGTTGATTATTACTTTAAATAATAAATTTATAAGAGATCATTCTGAAAAGTTAAATAACGTCTTCTAGAGGTGTGGTCCTTTTCTTGGAAGTTAATAATTTTATATTCAAAAGAAACTGCAGTAATATTATGAGAAAATTGCGTTTACTAGCAGTAAGAGGACTTTTATTTACTGAAACTATATGCTGCACAAGAGCATTTTTCTTTTAGATTCGGTACTTACGGTGAAATTTTAAAATAAAAACTAATTACCGCTAATAGGGTCTGACCAATCATCCGCATTACTGCACATTCAGTTCAACGGTATAATTTTTTATCTCTTAGTAAGAAAAAGCATCTTAAACGAAGGAAAAACATCACTTCGCGTTATATTCAACGGTTTGTTGAGATGCACTCGGAATCGCTTTCTAGACTACAGTATTTAATGAAGCGTGAAAAATGAAATTCATGTACTTACAGTCGGTGAAATTATCAGGGCACGTATTATACGTACTCATTCTTTTAGCTAATTAGAAATATGGACTGATTTTCATCTTATCATTAAAATTTTAAATTTAAATCGAATCGAGTAACAATATTGCTATTAATTTAGCTTTTCATTTGCTATAAATACAGCGACTTTCTAAAGTTGTATATAAGCGCAGTAAATTTCTAATATAATATATAGTATATAAAATATTTATTTCCATGCAAAATCAGGTCATCTGATTTATATATAGATAATATGATTTGTACCTTATACGTCCATTGCAATGAAGCTTATTAGACCAACAAGTTATCTCTAAAGTCTTACCAAATTCATTATGACAAATCCAGTTCGTCATGATAATTTAATTTCAACTAATTTCTTAATGCTACACGTTCAATAATTTCCCTGCCCACGTCCAGCCTTCCCGTGTAAATACATAAATTCCGATAAGTATAAGCGATTGCGCAAACTAGTCAATTATCGGCGCGAGCTTTTCAATTACCTCCAACAAAACTGGTTTGATCAAATCCGCACATAACATAAACAAACCAAACAAAAAAAAACCGCTCATTACGATTCCACCCAACATGCAAACTTCCTACCGAACCGCGTAAAAAAAAACATGTATTCAAGATGAACTAGACCAAAGACTGTATAATGTAATTGTTGAAAATCAGAATATTCAAGCTCGCAATCTAGCATGACAAGGCCGCGTCTTATCTCCGCAGTGCGCCAATATGCGCTATACAACATCGAAACGGGCGCGCGTAACCGGGTCATAATTAAGGCAGTCGCGCGCCTTCGTTTACGATCGTAGATCGCGTACACTAATTTTCACCGAGGCACTTGCGGCCTGAGCCTTATTACGAAAACACGGCTAATTCAGTCGCGGTCGGGGGTAGGGCGAGGAAAAACGAGGCGCGCGCGCGCGCCGATAAATGATAGTAATGGGGAGCAAGCGAGCGTGAAGGTGTATATAAGCGTGTGGCTGGTAGGTAATTTTGAAGGGTGTGGGGTTAGGGTGTGATATTTTTGAAGTTCGTGGAATGGAGCTGGGTGGATGGGAGGGGGTTAATTAAATGGCGCGAAGTTCAAGGCTGGTAGTCTTGAGATACGGAATTGCTTGGGTTAATGTTTGAGGTGATGGGAGTGGTGTGTCTTTGGTCTTTTTCGCTTTAATTATGAGCTTAGTTTGATGGTAACTTACCAGTGATGGGGCCTATGGTTCTGTAATATGGGCAATTATTAATAGCAGTTGATTGCTTACCTGTAACAGAAGAAACAAAATAATTTTAAATTACTTTAGTTTTGCATTCAAAGATATTAAATAAAGTATAGCTTTAGTGTATCGCACTCTGAGAGAAGAATCTTTGGAAGAAAAATTATAATGCTGGACAATTATAAAATTTTTGAAAATCTAAAAAAATACTATCTAATGAAATTTCCTATAAACTGTAGAGTAATTTTTTCAATTTTTTCAGTCTGCGTAACAGCTTTACTGTCCAATATTATAATTTATATCTAAAGATTTTTCTCCCACTGCATACGTTCATTATACACATAAGCGCTTAAATCTTTCGAAACAAGACGCATAATACCCACGAATCTCAACCATCACCCCTAAAACTTCCCTACTCACCTACACCCCCCACTCCACGAATCTCCATCTAACGAACTCCGTCCTCAAACAAAAACCCCGCAGCTCAAGCCTACCACCCTCGCAATAACCGCTCCGATTCAGACATCGAGCCGGCCATCCGGTCTCCTTCTCTCATGACACCTCCCCCCTCTCATCCCGAATAAAAGCCATATACCTCCGGCATCAGACACGCGCGCAATATCGGACGAGCGCAGCTTTTCGTTTCGTCCAAAGCGACGAGTGTGTGGCCATTCGCATGCAAATGCGCGATAAGCCGGAGGCCCGCCTTATTGAGGCGGCCGTATACCTAAGCCGATTTCGCTCGCGAGCGGAAGGCTATATACCTATGCAGGAGATATGTCGGAGCGTTAATGGACTTGGATTCTCCGGGCGTCGAGGAAGCGCGCTAAGTCCCCCTTTGGCTTTTCATTCATGGCTGACGTCGTTTTTCCTGTGAGTGGGGATGGTTTTTTTTTAGAGAGTCGCGGTGAGCTTGATGAATTTTTATCGGTTACTAAGGGATCATCGCTGCTGGATCTTGGTATTTATGCGAGGGGTTGAAGGAGTTTTAGTGCGAGTAAGCTGGGTGGTAGCGAGGTGGGTGAGGAGGTGATCGGTTAATGGAGCTGTATAGGAGGGTTTATTGCTGGTATGGTAGACTGAAAATTCATTGTTCAGAGGCCGTTTGGAGATTTGTAATTTGATAAAATGCTAATGGATATATGAATTTAATTTCCGTGAAGATATAAGACAGCTGTTTTTAAGGCTTATTATAAGAGGATCGTGTGTCGTGGATTAAGAGCACCTGAAGAAACTTGTCATTCTATAGATGTCGAACTTTCAAAAAATTTATATGATAAAGTTGTATAGAATCGTTTATTTCTTGCAATTTCTGAGTAGAATTTCGACGTATTAGATCTTATTAATTAAAATTTTGTTGGAATTATTAGACAGGCTAAGCGCTAAAATTGTAACGTGTAATTAGTTAATTTGTTTTGGCATACGCAAAGCTAGTAATATTAACAACGCGATCAATCATTTTCACGATATGTAATATTACGTTACACGCAGCTCAACCAGTCACTGCAAACCCCATCTAATTAAATATCAAATCAACATTATAATTACTTTATCTCTAACAAACCTCATATCCCATCATTTACATTCTCCACCCACCTCCTCCAAAGAACTTCAAACGCTCCTACAAAACGCAAAATTACTATCCCACAAACACCCACAGCCACCAGCCAAATTGATTTTCACGAACGGGCAAACAAATCTTTCTTTCCTTAGGCAAGCACACGAGAGAACTACAGAACAACTCCCCTGGGGTCTTCTGACAGCCGCCAAACCACATCGAGCAAAACTTGAGAGAGCCGAAGGACAAGTCCGAGAAATATATACAAAGAGAGGAGCGAGAGAGGCGCGCGCGCGCCAGCTCAGCGGGGGCACGCGACACGCGCCGACTAAAAAGAGAGCCGCGGGACATTCCGGCTGATAGGTGAATTACGAGGATCGACGGGATGATAAAATCGAGTGTTGCCGGGGATATTTTCGCAGTCCGGAGTACACTCGACGCTGGGTTTTATCGTTGGAATTATGTTGCGCGGAATTTACCGATCGAGGATTGCGATTGAAAAATTATTTCTGCATGATTTTCATTAATTAAGCTGGAAAGGTTGCAGCGATGCGTTTTACGAGTGGGAGCGCGAAATTCGGTTGCTGATAATTGAGCGGATGTTTGATGTTTGGTTATTTCGTGGAGTGTGCTCGTAATACTCGATGCTTTTTTTATTGGTTCCTGAAAAAAGGCATTAAATTTTGATCTGTTAATTACTTTCACTAATCTTGTAAACGTTTCGAATAACGTTCATTTTTTATAGCCATTTTTTTCGAAAACTCATAAAGTCATGATTCGCTTGTCCCATAGAATTGTATTCAACGCGGACCACATATTGAGTCGAAGCCAGGTATGCGTGACATCATCCGTCAAAAATGATACCGACAGTTTTGACATTCAGAAAACACTTATCCAGGATTAAAATCAATAAAAATTCATGAATAGAAAGCTTTAAAAAAACCCATCCCATCATCAAAGCCACGCAACACCCAACCTATAATCAATATCAAAATTGAAAACCCACTCCTAATTCAACATCTTTCCCGTACAAGCCAATTAAAATCAACCATCCGCAGCGCAGCAATTTACAATTAACGAAACCCAAGCCAAAACTCACCCAAGTGTATCCCCAAACACTAACAAAGCACTCGCTCACGTACAACATCCAAAAAAAAAATCACCGCAACACAAAACATTCGAGCATAACCACTCTCCATTAGAGCAGTAAATCACGTCCGAATCCCCCGGATTGAAAACAAAACAGCGCTATTTGCCCGCTCAAAACAAACGCGCGAGCGCCTAGTTTAATTACCTTTTCACAGCGGGCATACTTCAGTTTCGTTCGCGGGAAGCGAATCGTTAATTGTTAACGCTGTTGTCGCGCTGAGTAAATTTCATCAGGGAAAATCAATCGAGTCCCGCTCATTTGCCATGAAAATAGGCGCCGAGCCGGACAAAGGAGAGCCGGTTGACATAAGTCGCGCGTCTGTACAAGTATATAGACACACAAAAACCCAATCGCGTTTTATTTATTCGACAAACAAGCCGATGAGAGATCCGGACCCTCCGCGAAGAGGAGGAAGGAGAGACGAGCGTATTAACGTGAAATAATAAATGCGCGATCAGCTGGGGAGGGTGGGGGATTATTATTTAGCATAAGAATGCGCCGAGTTCTCACGATTAGGTCTCTGAGGGTATGCGGAGAAAAAGAGGAGGAGAAGAGATGGTGTTGTGTAGTAACAGAACGAGGTAAAAAAGGAGGAGAGAGAAAAGGCGGCGCTATGATGGTTTCGAGGAAGGTGGAGCGTGTGTGGGTGAGTGCGTGTGTATTTTAAGAGGAGGACTCGAAGGATGAATGATTCCCTTTAAGACAAATGCATTTTTCGATGCGGACTCTTTGCTTTAAGAGAGCGAGAGGTATATATTTTGCCGGGCTCGCGCGTTGTGGATTCTGGAGGTAGAGGAGAGTTATTATCGGCTCGGACGGGGCGATTCTTTAACAAGGGCTATTGAGGTGGAGATGGAGCTAGTGAAAATATGAAGGAAATTGTTGAATAGATTGTTTTATAAGACTGAAATTCGATCTTTATTTATGTGCAATCTATCGGAGTAGTTTTGTTCGATGCATTATTCAGTGAAACTACTCTTTTCCAGCGAAGCTACTCTTTTTCAAAATAATAATTTATAACGGCCGTAAAGAATTGAAGAAAGTCAAATATTAATTTTCCGATTTTAGAGACTTGAAACCTTATCTAAGGCATAAATCACAGAGACGCAGCGACTAGAAAAAAAGGGCTCGTAAGTCTATAAAGTGAGACGCGTAAAATTTTTTTTTCATGCCTCTTAAAATTTAGTAGGCGTAACGAGGGGGCCGAGAATTTCGGGGGAAACACAATGACATCGATGGTCAGGTGTAGGCGGAGAAATTCGAGGGGGGCGCTGCGTAGGGCCGCTCAGGTGTAACGCGCTCTGGGAGGTCCGAAAAGGGATTTTCCATGTTCTATTGTGACTTTAAAAAGCATTAATGTCATTCGTGATTTTATAAATATACTGGGTTCGGAGTTTTGATTTAAAAGTAGTATGCTCGTAATCGGAAGATATTTATCGAAAATTTTATTTGTAAAAGGTAGTGTTAATTAAATTTATAAAAATACTTTTAATATATTCCTAAAATTACTTTGCTCAAAGTAAACGAAAAATTCCTTAAACAATTTCAGAAATAATCAATACTCCTTCTCAAAAATTTAACAAACCTCTAAAATAGCACACTACAGTCCACAGCCTTACGCTCACCCGTTACTCACCTAAAAAAGCTCCACCTCCATAATTTTTTACGCACTACAAAAAGACACTAACCAACCGTAGGAGAAAAAAAAGCCCAGAAACACAGAACCCTTATCACCCTCGACTTCCTCTCAGGCCGTATCCTTCGCTCTCGTTAAAATAACAGTCACGCCTCTCGCGCCAGCGTAGAAGAAAGAAAAAACAGAGAGAAAGAAAGAGACGAAAACGTTGGCCAAGAGTCCGAGCGTGTCGGGCGAAGGACCTATACTCTCACTACTCCGGCGTGCGCGCGAAACCGCGAGGCTCTCTCTCTCACTCTTCGTGTAACGGAGGCGCTCAACAGGTAGTCGGCTGCGACGACGTCTTAACCGGAATTTTTTTCCTCCCCTGCCTGCCGCTGCGCACTAATAAATACATTCGTGAGAGCCGGTCCTGTAGAACCTAGAGAAAAAAACGAGAAAGTAGAAGAGAGGAAATAAGAAGTCAGAAGTTACGTGCTGAGAGTAAAAGAGAGAACGATTAGCTAATCCAGAGAGAAAGCAGGCGTATCTGCATCATCTGGCAGGATGTGCGGGGGCGAAAAATCAGCCCGGCTACCTGGGACGTCTTTTATTTTTCCGGGAAGTCCAGCTCTCGGGAAGTGCGCTCAGGTATAATGCTACAACGCCGGCTGAGAGCTTCTAGCGCGCGCGCGAGCGTCTGGAGGAAACTCGGGAAATGCATTAGCGGCTGGGAGTAGCGTCGCAGTGAGAGAGCGGCTGCCTTTTTCGGAGCGGAGCGTGAAAAAGCGTGTCTGTGGGAATTACACGCTCGATCTTAATTGATGTGGGCTTATCTTTACGGGTGTTCGGAGAACTTGAGAAAGGTGTTCTTTTTTCGGAGGAAATTTGGAGTTTTATCTGGGTTCGAGGTGCAAAGTGGTTGATGCGAGGTGGAATAGGAGCAAGTAAGTTAGCGGAGAAGGCGGTCTTGGAGTTTGTTTTGAGCGGTTGTGGGTGATCCGGTTAAGGGATTTTATTGATTGGTATAGTTAGCTGATATTGTTCTGATTTGATTCAGTTGTGATTTAGAAGAGTAGTTTGTTTGCTAATTTATTCGCTTGATTAATTATTTATAAAATTTTCTTGGAAGAATATTTTTCTCAAACGTATTGGAATAATTTTGCGATATCTATAATTTATTCCGCAAACCACAATGCTCACATTTGAAAGAAATGCAATTACAGATTTCTCTCATTTCAATAACAAAAAACTGTCCTACTTTCTGAACTTTTTCAAATTACCTTCGTTCACAAAAAGTATGCAATATCGTGAAAAGTAAAATTAAGAACATAAATTCCATTGATCAAACAATTTTCCATTTATTCAAAAAAAGTTTTAAATCCCCACCACAAACCAATTCCACAACTGAATAACTCACCTCGTCATTCCTCACCCGCTCTCCAAAACTCAAACACACCTCCCACCAAACGCAAAACGTCCATCCCTAAGCGCAAACTCCGCAAAGCAACGGTTAAAGGACCACTATCCGATCCAAAGACGCTTCCAGCCGGTAAAAGACGCCGGGGAATCGCTCGCCCCGGGAATTGGCCTGGCTCCTCGCGCTCCCGAAGATTAGATTGATCGGACGCTGGATGTAGTTATAGGGACATCGGTGGCCGTGTTTGGCGTCGATAATGTGACGGATGAGCGCCCAGCACACCAGTCTGCGGCTGACGTTTTCAACTTGGAGTTTCAAATTGAAACGGAGAGCTGCGTTTGAGAGTAGCTGATGATGGGAGCAACTGGTTTTTAACTCTTTGATGAAGACGCATGCGCTGTCTGTTTTAATAAGTTTCTGAAGGATGCAGGTGCGTGGACGTGGTAATAGATAAGGTAGCCGTCTCCCGTTTTCTTTAAAACTTGGAAAGTCGATGGTAAATCTTTGATTCCTTTGATCAGATAGAATGCAGAAAGATACATGGAAAACGGCATGTATAATAATTATGGCTTCGTCGTAATTATTTATAGTTGCGCAAAGTGCTGTGCGTTCCACCAAATCAATGCTTACAGATCTGGCTTCAAACGGCACCGGGCAAATTAGATTTATTTAAACGACAGCACTTCGAGCAAAGTCTACTTTAGACATTAAACTCCAATTTGCGCGCTTCTATGCATTTCCATTCGAGGACTGAAATTGTACATTTTAGGGCGGATCCGAGAGGAACGGTAACAGCGGGGGCGGCTCTGTGTTCGCATCGCCCCTACATACATATATATACATTATGCGATTCAGGAATACGGCTGCATCAGAACCGCCCGCAATTCCATAGAATTGCGTAATTGCGTAAATCGATTATATCGCCTCTCTCTGTTCTCTAGATGCACAAGTGAGAGCCCGGGCCCCTCAGCCGGCTGGCTCAAAGGCATTGTACGTATTTTGACATGTCTCCTGGAACTAATCTCCTTTTACAGTAGGGGCCGGATATTGCCGGAGCTATATGCGCTCGGGCATCGGGAGAGAGAGCGAAGTGAGCCGCTCTGCAGCGATTCGGAATTTTTAGGCGAACCGAGTGATTGAAACGCAATTCCGACAGGTACTCCGTAAAATAAAAGTGCTCCGTGAAAAAAAGGAAAAAAAAATTAAAATTTTCATTGCTCCCAAGAGAGAGGGACTGGCTCTCTGCAACAGATTCCATTCTCCGCGCTTTTTCGTCCGAATTCCCGGGCGGGAGAGCTAGAAACGAAAATACTATTCAAAAGAGCTATACCCCTCTATTTTTCAATAAAAAAAATATATATATCGATGAAACAGCGCGCGGAAAACGCTCGCGGAAAACAAAACACTAGCACAGAAGCGAGCCTTTCTCCGCGCCTGCATGTCGGCCGTTCGCGCGAAAAATCGCGGCGCGCTCAAAACTTTTCATTAATCCAGCGCGCGCGAGGAAGAGCGGGGAGTCTCGGCTCCATCTCCCTCGATTCGTTTCAATTTCAATTAAGTTCCAGCGACGTGCCTTGAATGGGCCGCCGGCTTGATTGCTATTGCCCCCGCGCGCGAATAATAGCGGAGAGGCCGGAAAGACACACGCGAGATCCAGTCTGTCTCTGCTCGGGCATCGATTTTGCGCCCTTATTCCGAGGCTTGCGAAGTGTCTAAAGGGCTGGAGGAGCGGCTTTTAATTTCGATCGGCTTTTGGAATGAGAGTTCGAGGTCTAAGTGGAATTTTTCGTGATTCTAGGGGATTGAGTGGAGGATTGTAGGGAAGTGCGGGAATGGAAGGGTTTTTTTAGAGTGATTGGGATCGGCGAGTGGGATTTGGTGGATGAAGTGATTGTCAAATTTGATAAATTAATGGGTTTTTGAAACGAGGATTCGTAGGTAGTATGAAATTTTTATTGAGAAATTCCAGTGTTATAATGAAAAGGTGATGTGAAATGTGGGGTGAAACAAGAGCATTAAAAATTTGCTCAAATTAGGATTACTGGTACAAAATTGAGGCTCGAGGAAGTTAACAAAGTAACGCTTACCTCGGGACGAGTAAATGATCGAGCCGAAGTCGATTATTGTAATTGCAGGGGTTGTACGAACTTCTGCGGTAAAAGTTAAAACAGCCAATTACATTTATCGATCGCTATCAGGATGTGATGTGAAAATTCGATAATTTAGCTCGCGTTGAGGAGAAACCGAGAGCTCCGTTATCTAATCACAAAGTCGTCGAGGTAGTGTTTTCGCGATATGCATCACCTCTTGAAATTTTTTTTTTTGGAGGGGGATTGTTTACTTTAATAATAAGCCGAGAGTAATAATAGTAGCAAAGTGTTCATCTCAATCCGTAAAAAATCATCACAGTTAAAAAATTAAATAATGAAACCTTTAATTTTTTTTGTAACGAAAACAGTAATACAACGCATTCTATAAAAACATCTTCTCAAAAAAATCTTACAAGCGACAACAAAACAGAAAAAATCTCCTAGTCCCACGCCTACTCATCCCTCCTCCTTTCAGAATTCGCTTAACCGAGTCGTAGCTCTCGACCCACACTTTTCCAAGTTCAACCATTGTCCTAAGCGTCCCAGTGCCCACATTTCGTCAAAGATGAAACACACACGTCAAAACCACTGATGTCGAGGTGCGCGCTCACGTATATATACATACGCTTTCGCCGTCAGTTTCTACACACACGTTGTACCTACACGTGCTCATCTGATTAATGCATTGTCCGCTGAGCTGAATATATCGACTCCGAAGTCAAAGGCCGCTTGGTTTTCTCCTCTGTAGTTTCTTGTTCTCATCCGCTTTGATCTGCGTGCTTCTTGAGCTCGTTTCCGAATTGGAACACTTGTCATTGAATTTAAGGCATATATTGGATGAGAATTATATATACCGCCGGTAACTCGTCTAGGAGCGGTTTTGCGTGACTCTCGGGCGATGGTCTAATTGTTCCTTGCTTCGAGAGCCTATATCAAACGCGATGAGGTATCCCTATATTGTCTAATATTCGAGCGTAGGAGTGCATATGGTGAGTTTTGGAACTAAGGATTGAGGCGCTTCATATGCGCGCTTCGGCAAACGCCGCGCGAATGTGCAGAGAAGTAGCTTAGAAGCCAGTCGGAGCGTGAATTTGGATCGGGATTAGACGTGAAGCTTATTTTCCAAAATCGCAGACAGATATTACACTGTAAATTCATGTGTGTAAAATTACATAAGCTGCATATGTAACTCCTATTTAAATACGCTGTCAACGTTTAAAACTTCACTGTAATAAACTCACATAAACACATGAAATCCCATTAATTGTACGGCTTTGATATGAATATTCGCGTCATTTTATTTATAGACGTATGGATTTTTATGCGTTTTTGCATTTGGGAAAGTTGAAAACTAAATTTTTGTGTGTAACGTTACGAACATAAATTTATACTAATATAAAATTCGATAAAGAAGAGAATAACGCGTTAATTATTTTGCGGTATATCTGTAAACTGAAGATTTAGGATGTCTTCAATATAAAAGTGAAAAACTCGAAAATATGGAAAATTTAATAAACAAATTTCATTATTTACTTTGTACTTCAATCCTATTATTTTTTTTTAGTAAACAAATTTAACTTATAAAAAATTTACTTCCCACAACATTCAAAACGACTCCTCTCGAAGTACAAAACTAAAATACTCGCCTCTCCTTCCAACAGAACACCTCCAAGTCACATCCCAATTTCACGCTAAAGCTCAGAAAGCTCGGCCAGCCTAGATCAAAATGTCCTCCTCCCGTCGGACCGAAATTTTGAAATTCTTCGCCCCGGCCGCTACATCGCGCAAGTTGCTTAACTGCGATACGATGACGAAACTTTTCCCTGCCCCCTCCCCTTAAAGTTGCCAACAATTTCGGGCGGCCCTCGGACAAAGTTCAACCGTGGGCGTAGTATCCACGTCGTGTTTTTAATACACGAAAGCGAACATCGCGCGGAACTCGACGATCCGCCAGATCAGCAGGCCGAGATAAGATAAGACGGTATACATAGGCTCTAACTATAGCAGAGCGCAATTGCGAGCACACAATGCGGATAATAGGGGCTATGTAATTGCAGTGACGCATAGGCTGCGAATCACCAGAGCTATAATCACCGCGCTATATACATCCAACAATTTTCCAATCCTCTACAGTCCCTACTCCAAGAACCGACTAACCCCACCGTCCCATTCTGCCCCAAAAGACGACACCGTTCCTCCCATCCATAATCCCCGCAGCTAACCGTAAAACCCGGCGCAGCATCTACACTTTTCAAGCGCGGCAATTCCGCTCTCCCTCCCTTCTCTTTACGCATCATTTAGACTTTTTATCCGGGCGATATCCCGGCAAGCCGCGCGGAAAGTTCGCCCGTAATACGCGCGCTCTCTGGCGGTATGGCTGACTCAGCACGTCGACAACGACGACTACGACGACGCCGGAATTCTCATCTGCATTGCTAGTAGTATGCACACGGCTGGCTGCAGCGCGCGGATCACGTGTGTGCTTGCGTAATCGTTTTGCTGCCGCGAGCCGAGCTAACGTCGAGTGTCTAGCTAAGCTTAGAGCTTCTCTTTCTCGTTGCTGGAGTGAGCTAGTGAGAGCGTATCGTGTTCGCCTGCGTTTTTTTGAAGAGAGGAGAGGAGAAGGAGCGCGGTTGTTTGGCTGTGTTTCTTTTGTTTTTTAGCGTTGGGGTTTTGAGTTTGTTTTTATTATTGATTTTTTTTATTTATTAAATAAATGGTAGGGGTGATGATAAACATAATTACTGGACATTTAATTTTTAACATTCTCACGAGTTGATCACAGAGGAAGCTGATTAATTTTGGACAGGATCGGTCGAAACAATTGATTTCAGCGCTTTAATTAAATAAACTCGCCAGCAAAGCAGCAATCCATTCAAAAATTGGAATTAATTTCGATTTATCCCCAACTGTAAAAGCTTAATAATAAACTTTGCGCTACCGTTCGCATAATACCATACAATAATTTCCCCAATATCCCGTTCCAAACTTATTTCAATACAACCAGCCAGCACAAAGCCGCCACACCTATTAACCCCTTTAAAAAACTACGAAAGCAATACCTCACCAGAAAGCGGCCAACTTCGGCACTAACAATTCTCCAAGTTTATTAAAAATCGAAAATCCATATTGTTTACCCCCGGCGACTTTCAATAAAAAATTAATTCCAAGAGTCCTCCCAAGTATCGGAGATCAAACTTTGTTAAACAACAACTTCCATAAAGAATAACGCGGGGGGACCCCGGCGACCGGGGATTTATTAAATTATCGATCTCCAAGCCTCTCCTGACTCCTCGACTTCTTGCCGCGCTCCCAAGTTCGGCCAGCTGTTGTTGACTCCGCGACTGCTGTTTGACGATTCCCGCAGAGTCGCGCCATTCATCCGCTTCGTAATTTGTTCGCAAGATCGCGAACTCCCGCAGCTAGACGCAACAATACGCCCTGACAATGTAGTTTTAATTACCGGCTTTAATTCGGCCGGCGTTTTCCCTTTAATTAGTGATCATACTTTGTCCGGCCGGCTGATTGAAAAACTTTTCGGCCAGATCTTGACTGACGGGTATTTGTTTTGCGGTAGTGGATAATGGGAAGTTTTCGAAGCCATGCAACCTCAGCGTTTCATTATCCCAGATGCTTTCTTAATAATCCGCGAATCCAGCGTTAACATTAATCCGAACACAAATATTCCACGCTAACAAAGCTACACACATCGTCGCGGAATCCAAACGTGTCCCATTCTCATTAACAACATTCAGCACGCATTTCGATTCCAGCCACGCGCCGCCGCTAAAACCCTTGCAAAGTGCCCTCGGGAGCCTCGCAAACAGCCGCTAATCGAAATTAATATTAATTATTCAGCACAACGGGCCCCTCCAAAATTCCGCGCTTACACAAGCGCGTTACATTAGCTCTCGCGCGCCAATAAGTGGCTTGGGGCACGTGCGCGCAGCCTTTCGTTTTATCCGAGGATCGGGCGTGGGTGCGGGCTTTATGCAGCTCGCTGAAAGTGTGGGCAGAGGCGTGAAAAAATGCGTAAGAGCGCGCGGATTTTATTACGGGGACGCAGAGATAAGCGGGGATGGGCACGCTTTTATTGCTACGCCCACGCGCGCGCGCGGAAGTTCCTTTTTTTCTCTTCATTTCAAGTTTGTTTAACGGCCGGGGTTTAGGAGTTTTGGCTTTAAGAGGGTTATCAATTACCCGGCAGGCTCGTCCTTTCGTTTATACGTTTGGAGTCGCGTGGAAAAATGTCGATGGGTGTTTAAGCGTCGGAACGGAAAACGTCGGGGAATGCCGGTGATGTAAACGAATTCGATTCGTTTGTACCGCCAATCAACTTGTAAAAATACCGGAAAGTTTCGATATTACAGAAACAAGCGAAACCAAAATCACAGTCTTCACTTTTTCGATATCTATTTCCCCTGCAGTGCATACGTCCACTAGCCAATCAATTTTTTGCCCCTCCGATCCCATCCAAGCCCTCCCACAAATTGTTTCCGTTTACTCTCTCCAAGTAAACAGCACCGGTCCACCCACGCCCACCTCTGAAAATCTAACCCCTTCGAAAGCTCGCCTCTAAAAAGCTCAAAGCTCGCGCATATAAAAAAAGCCGGCCGAGCAAAAAGGAAGGAGCGCGCGCAGACACACAGACCGAAACTGAGCCCGGGCCGAGCGTGACGTCAAAGTAATTGCGAGCTCGCAGGCGCAATATCCTCTGCAGTGCCGGCGGTGATGAAAGGACGCTGAGACCGTCTCTCTCTCAGCGGGCTTTTATTAATTTAGCCGCGCGTAATTTGTTTTCCGGGAAGAGCGCGGATCGACGGAGCGAGATAGCCGAAGCGATGAAGCTCAATGGGTCGAGCGCTCCAAAATGATGACGGGTTTGCCGGGATTCTTTTTCTATCGGGAGAGGCTCAAAGGGATGGATGCGACGGGAAGGACGATGCGTTGATTCGATACTCGGATGGATGTTTTTTTTTGCGATGCGATTGCTGTCTGCAGTGGTGAGGCTGGAGATGCGAGTGGTGTAGTGGAGGTTTTTCGGTGGGTGGTGGGGGTTTTTTGAATGGATTTTTAGAGGGTTTTGCTGGCGTTTTTATTGTAAATTTTGATGTTTGGGTATGAAGATATTTAGAGTCCGTATAAAGCTGCTAATCAAATTTCGAAATTGTAAGCGAAAAAGAAAAATGTGATAAATAATTATAATAGTACAGTTTAAAAAGTTGAAAGCGCATGGTGTTCTGTAATCTATTGTTTAAAATAATAAAATTCTAAATGTTTGATGAAAATTATTTATAATTTCAAGGTAAACCCTTTTATAAGTTTAAGTAAATATTATACTTGAAGGTGAACATTCTACTTTTTTCCGAGAACTTCCGGCATAAAAAACCTCTTCGTTCTTTTACTTTAACGAGACAAAGTTAAATAGTGTAAAAGTAGCTCTGAATTCTAGAGACAATGGACATTGTATGTTAAAGAAAAAAAGCATCAGTGTAAAATTAACTAACCGGATTTGCTATATAAATAACAATGAAAAAATAGTTTTTTAATTACAGAATTACAAAATAATAAGGCAAAAATAATTTGTAAACGAATCCAAGATTTAATTCACTCGAAGATTGGATATGATCATGTTTAAAAATATAGCAGCAGTAATGTACTTCTAATTAATGATTCTACTGCGTTTATTCACCGACGAACAATTATACAAAAATGTGCAATGAGTAAAAAGCATTTTCTAAAGTTTATTTAAAGATAACACTTAAATAACTTTTTGTAAAAATAGAAGAATAAATATGTAGGAAGAATTAAGAACAATAAACAATTGGCCTATTTTTCAGCCAAAGAATTTAATGCTTTATTAACAAATATTGCTTGAATCCATAATCAAAGTTTACAATTATACTCACAACATTGAATGCTCTCTTGCAGATTATTCTCATAAACTTATTTACTTGTAATCAGATTAGTAATATTCATTCACAGATGTACGAGCTTTTGTGAATTTAATTTCCAGACTTAATCCAAATTATCTTGTTCTAATTAAAATTTACGTTACGAGCGCAGCAAATCTAAAGCTAAGCCGATTCAATGAAAAACTGAAAAACTAGTTTCCAGAGATAGATAGATTTCATTGTTTTTATAAGTATGAAAGTCTATTCACATATAATCTAGAATTGTCATCCAAAGTTTTAATCAAATTTTCAAACAATGAAAATATTAGGCGAAAATTTTAATAAATATTAATCAATTTGTTAGAAAAACAATAATTATTTGATTGAATTTCGCATTGTAAATTGACGAGTAAACCTATAAACGCTACTTATTTGCTTACATCAATTTCGTAATAGCAATTTGTATATCGATTCAGTCATCCCTTATGTTTAAATCACGTCACGTTTGTAGATACAACGAGATAATATTTTCACGTAGTACTTTTTAATATTCATATTCACGTCGTTAGAGATAATTTTTAACACGTAATACCAATGAACAACTTTAATAATATGTTTGCTTTTGTCAGTAATTTTGATGATTATTTATCTGACATAAATTGCAATCCACTTATTTTTATTCAAAACTGTTGATATTGATATAAAATTTTATTCTTGAGAAATAAAAATCAGTGTATATAAGTCTTAGCTTTGTTTTTGTTCTATGTTACGTCAGTGAAACTAATATTTAAGAAATAACAGGAAACAAGATACGAAAAGAAATAAAAGTTGGTACAAATAAAACAAAAACATCAAATAAACAAAAGAAATTGTTTCTGACGTGTGGTACTAAAAAAATAGTTAAAATAGAATTTTCCACGAAAGTAAACAATTAAATAAAAAAAAAATATATAAAATACTAGTTTCTTGCCTAAAAATATCTACATACAATCTACCGATACCCACATAGTCAGAATAAAAAAATTCATAAAAACACCACATCCCCCACCTCACAAACCACCCGAACCAAAATCAAAACAAAGCCGTCAGAAATTAATTTTTACATCCACCCGCACACAGCTCCGTACGAGCTCAAACTACAAATCCCATCCTATCACTAGTATAGCCATCGCGTAGTCGCACGTCGCATAATAATTCACACATGTGCAGTCGAACGTGTGGCGCCTGGCGCGTCATCGTTACTCATACAAACGCACGAGATTATTTACGCTCACCGTAGAATGCCTTCTTTTTTTCCACACCCTTGACCGCGTTAGCGATTTTCGTTTTGCTCTCTTTCTTTTTCGCGACGCGAGAAACGTGAAAAATCTATCGGCGCGTCGCGATAGCGCAGACGTTGAGCGAGCCTGGCAGCGATAAATATGACGAATGCAAGAACGTCCGATGCACACGCGCGTGCGCATGAATATGCGGAAAATGATTAATTCTTGGCGAGTGTTAATCGCTTTTTTTAGACGAGAGACGCTGGCGCGCTTGGAAATGTGAGATTGTTTTTTTAAATCTGAGATGCGGGATGCCGCCGAGTGGAATAATTATTGGTTGGGTTGTTGATTGGGTTTAGTTCGGTTTTTTTCTTACTTCAGGTTTTTATCGTTTTGAGCGGAGTGGTTTATTTTATAATTAAATCTGTTTTAAATTATTATCGAAGCTTACCTATAGATAAGTCATTATTGATTTAACTATAGTTTCTACTTTTCGCTTTGTGTTTGACAAATTTATTTTCACTGGGGAAAATTAAATTCTATTTGTGCAGTTTGAAAAAATTTTTATGTTTATTACTTTATATGAATGAGCAATAAAGTTTTCGCAATCTCGCTTTTTGTCAAAAACATTAAAACTTTTTGTACTCTGAGAATATTTTGCCCAGCAAAATAGAATCAAAGGCAAAAACCTGCATAGAAAAAAGAGTTTCTCTGTACTACAAAAGTTGTTTGAAAAGTTTAATTGAAAAACACAAACCCTTATTTTTAGCGTATAAACACAGTTAGATTTCATTATTAAAAGCCAAACCCATTTTATCAAGAATCGAAAAATTCCACAGCCGAGCATTCACCTCGCCCTACCGCCAGCTTTGCACACGGCAATGTCTTCCTTTATCTCGTTTAAAATTTCGTTAACAAGCAACTTCCGCGCACGCTCGCTCGTACGGTACAAAGTATGTGAAAAATTCAAACTTCGCAGGCTCGCGCGCCAGCCTCCAATTTTTCAAACTTCCCTTCCCCACTACGCGCGGAATAATAAAAATTTCAGAGCAGCCATTCCAGCTCCGAACAAAAAACTCGAATCATCCCTATATCCGTAGCCCGCCCACCCACGACCCGTAAAAAAGGACCATCATCTCCGAATTCAAACTCCGATAATGTCCCTCCCCCGTAAAAACGGAACGAAGGAACGCAGCGCGCTCCATTTTTACCCATACGCCTGTAAATAAGTGTAAAGTCGGGTAAGGCATTCCTCGGCTCCCATTACCGGCTTGTGTATCCGCGTCCCGCGGGAAGCCAGGGCGCCGTTCCATTCTCTCTCTTTCTCCCGGCGCGCGCGCGCGCGCGGCAAACACGCGAGATCAGCAGGCTCGCGAGTGAAAGTTTAGTGCCGAGCGAGGGGCTCGTTAGGGGCTCCTCAATAAGGAGCGTTTTAATTGGCGCTCTGGACCTTTATTTATGCCGCGAGCGTTTGCATCCACGCCCGCCGCTCCTGCCCTTATTTGGCGACGATTCTGCGGAAGGTTCAAGGAAGGCCCGCGCGAGGCGAAAAAGGAGATATTTTCTAATCCGGGAGAGAGAGAGACGATATTTCAATCGGACTGCGGGAGTGAGAGTGCGTGATTGACGCGCGGGATGACCGAGCAGGTTGTAAGGCCAGTTTTGGTTGAGCTGGAGTTGAATTCCTGGTTAGGACTAATTAGCGCTGCACGAGTGGTTGCTACGGGAGAATCAATGGCGAGGTTTTCTTTGGTGTGGAGATTCTTTATGATTTCATTTCATTGTGTTGTTACTATTGACCTCATATCAATATTTGAGAATATATTTCTAATTATTTCTATTTTTAAACAATGTTCTGACTCATTATACATCTTTTTCTGGTAACAAAATAGTACATTATGCAATAAGGGAATAAAGTCACAGTTTATTCATCTCATCATCTCAATCATATTCTGACTCATGTACCGCCCCCAATTTTTTAAACGACAAGATAATATATTTAACAAAAAATTTTCAAAAATTTATTATTTAAAAATTATTTTAAGCAAGTTTATTCATTTTTTTAATTTTCAATGTTATTTAGCAGATACTATTGTAAACTTATTTCAATTTTGTAAATAATTGTTATCTTTACTTCAAGGTGTAATACTTAATTTTACATGAGTTAAATTATAGCTTATGTTAATGCACGGTTAAAGAATTCGAAGTTATTATTATATGACACTTTTAGACCACAGAAAATCTATAAATTCTGTTACATATAATCGATATTGAAGTATAAAATTTTCAAAAGTAAAAATGTACAGCCATGCTGTGGTGTAATTTCTTTTTTTTCTTAAATACGTATAATTCGTAAATAAAATTCTAATTCTATGATGTGCCTGTTTTGGTTCATTTTAATGTCCACAGTATTTCAAGAAGTAATTTTAGAAATGTATTGGCTTGATCATCTCATTCGCCAAATTATTGAAGATCTTGAATTTTCTCAAGTTGTTACACTTTTAAACCCCGTGCGTGAAATAGATACAGCTCAAAACAATTACATATTTCAAAAATTGGTAAAACAAATTCCAACAATATTAATAAATATAGAAAACTTGAAAAAATCGAATGGCAGCGGAATTTTTAAATCGTTCATTTTTCGATATTCTCGAACATCGACGATGTACGTAATATTTCAACATGAAGATAACAATGGGTTCTACGTAGACCATCTGAAAGATGCATTAAATTACTTTGTTCAATTATCGCCAATTTTAACTCGGCCATGATGTTTAGTTATATTATTTAGCGATGAAATTGGTACATGTGTAGATGAGAATACCAAACGTATTTTGTTGACCAGTTGGTCTTTGAAATTTTTAGATTTTTCTATTTTAAAAGTTAATCGTGAAATACAGCCATTAATATGTGTTTATAATCCTTTTACAAAAACAATCGATGCCAGCCCTTTTGTTGCCTTTAAAAAAATTTTTCCTGACAAGATGCATAACATGAATAGTTACGAGATATTGTTACCTATTTTTCACTACCCACCACTTATGAGCATACTGCAGGAAGGAGAAAATGGCACTATCAAATTCAAAAGCTCCGACCATTTGTATATCAAAATCTTCTCAAAAAAACTTAATTTCTCCATAAAGATGGTCGACGGCATGGCAAAAGGACGTCCTAACGTTAGTTTCTTCAAAGCACTCTATGACAACTTAAAAGCTGGCAAAATAAATATGCTCGGAGTTCAGGTAGCAGTAGGTGCAAATCTACTCAACAAAAATATTATTCAAGGAAGGTTATACCATCAGAGTTATTTTGTCATCCTAGCACCAATTATTCGTTTCTCTAAGATCGAAGTATCTCAGGACGATTACATTCATTTGATTTTGTTTCCCTTGATCATATTCTGCTTCATTGTGATGGCTCATCTGTTTCGGTTACCTAAGAAACAATGGCAATTTCATCACATACTTCAGATTTTACTAGGTATAACTATATTAAAACCACCAAAGGTACTAGCTCACAGAATCATGTACCTTTGTTTGCTAATATTCTCGATGGGGTACTCTTCATACGTTTTTTCAAAGTTGCATAACATTGGGCTTATCCAATATGAGATACCATTCGATAGCGCAGCTGATATTCTGGACTCAGGTTTGCCGGTTTTTGCACCATTATATATGCAGCATCAGGCGTATAACGATCCCAGCGAAATTTTTGCTAGACTAAGATCGAAGATTCAAATTTTGAATCCTTATAAATGCGCAAGGAAACTGATGAACGATAAGAACTGTATATGTTTAGGTCAGTATGATTGGGCCAGCTTTATGATTGAAAATTATACCTATCTCCACCAACGACCTATGATGAAAATCGGTAAGATGATGTTTTTATACGACTATTTGGCATTTGCTTATGAAGGTGGATCACCCTTTGTGGAGCGTTTTGACGAGCTTTTTCAAAGAACTATAGAGGCTGGAATATCGAAGCCCAAATATATGACAGAGGAGATTGATACTAACAATCAAAATGATGATGAAAAAGAGTCAAATCAGGCGGTTTTGCTTCCGCAGCTTATAGGAATTTTGCTTGGAGGGTACCTAATTTCTTTTTTTGCATTCATTATGGAAGTGAATGTTTTTTTGGTGTTATTAAAACTTTGTTTGAATGTTAAATATCTTATTATTAAATGTAATGAACATTAAAAAAAAATTATTTGTGAAAAACAGACAGAAATGAAAATAAAGAAATAATTTGCGAAATTTATTACAATTTTCTTACCTTACGCTATTTAATGTATGTAAAATTTATAGGCTGCAATTATTAAAACCTTGTACAAACTGGTATTTGAACCTGTTACTTAAAGGGCTAAAGTAAAAAGTAGCTTTTATAAAATTATATAATTTAAATTGGTTTTCTTCAATAAAATGTCGCGTAAAAATTTTTCTAATGAAATAACAAGCGATTTTTTTTATTTATTAGGATAAAATTGAATGTGTTAATTTGAAAATTTAATTTAAATAATTGGAAGGCAAATATTACGTGACATAGTAAAACTAAATTTTGAATTAGTTTAGACAGCATGATAATGTAGATTAGTGAACACACCTTGACAAACTGTAAAAGACAATACTCCCTAAAAATACATTAAATTATTGAAACGAAAAAATAACTAAAACAATTTCACATTTTTTACAGCCGCAATTTATTCCAAATGATACCTATATTTCATGTATTCACCGTTAGAATTATCGACAAACAGCCATCCGAAATCCCCAAATTAGGCGGCAGAGTTATGTCCGATCGCGCGCGCTGAGCCGACTGCCGCGCAAATTCCATCAAATAACTAAAACGGCACACGCTACATTCCGGCATATATTTATGAAAAGCCCTCGTTATAACTGCCTGACAAACATTTGTCCAACGTCGTTACAATATCATCGCTGCCAAAGCGTCACTCGCAGGCCTATACGCACATCACATAGCGCATAGACGCGGACAGCTGCGGCGCGGGAACCGTCATCCTGTCCCCTATCGAAATCTCAAATCGCGCGCGTAATAGATATACGCGAGCGAGCGAGTGGGGGAAAAATAAAACGCGCGCAGGGTGAACAACCGAATTATGCAAACGCGCGAGCGCGAGAAGGAAGCGAGTTTCGCTTCATTAATCCTTGATTAAAGCGCCTAATTAGGGTCAGTTTCGAATCGAGCGCCCGTGCGCGCACTCGTGCCGGCCCCAATTTCATTAACAACTCGCAATTAACGGGCCAATTAGCTCTCTGCGTTGGTCCGTGCAATATCGCCGGTCCTCTCTCTCTCTCACCCTCTCTCTCCCTCTCTCTCTCTCTCTCGCTCTCCCAAGCTGTCTCCCCCGCCTTTGCATATGTACTCAGGGCCACCATATTCATATAGGTGTGTGTGCATGTGTACATATGCGTGCGAGTGTGTGTGCACATGTTGTGTGTCTTTGTGTGTATGTGCGTGTTGTGTGGGTGTGTAAGAGAACGAGAGAGAAAGAGAGAGAGAGAGAGAGAGAGAGAATTTCACGAGATAAGTAAAGAATACAGTGTAAAAAAGACTTAGAAAACGAAAGGTGCGCGAACAAACTTTTGTTGGAAGAGTCAAAAGGTAAACATGTGCTAGAAATGTCACTTAGATGCATGACGCAATTTACACATTGTTATGCAATATCTTCTATATTACAAATTGTAACCAATATGAGAAAGCACAAAGTGATGTCGAAGATTCTATATAAAGAAACTATATATTAAAAAATGTTGTCAAACAATCTTTCAATGATATTTAGAGAATAGAAACTGTTCTTTATTATTTTTACGTAGACTCTACTGATAGTCCACGTTTGAGCCAATATTTTCCAATTTTCTGATTAGAAAATCTCTTCAGAAAATAAAATAGTTTTGATTTTCCAACCTGCATCTCATTTAAATACAATCTATATCAAAAACAATACCTAACATCAAACCACACCTCCCAAACCCGACCCACCTCAATAACAATCTCAAACCAAAAATCCACCCAATCCCAATCACGAATAAAATTAGTATTAATTCAGCACGCATCCACTCTCACCGTCGCAAAAAACTTTCGCCATCTCGCCTCAACGGCCCATGAATAATGCACGTTTTCATTTTCGCATACAACAGCGCAGCGAGGCAGAAGAAGCGCGCGAGGCAGCGACAGAAGGATTACGAAAGAAAATAAAATCACGAGCAAAGCACAGCAGCTACACTATGACGGGTACGCGCGTTGACGTCTTGAGCGTCGAGTCCGCTGCAGCGTAGATTCGAGATTTATGCTGATTTTACATTGTCGAGCTGCGCGCGTTCAATGAGAGTGAAGCAAGACGAGCTGAAAGAGAGAAGCGCGAGGGGATAACAATAAACAGTGATGAGGGATGAAGGAGCCGGCGCTGAAAGTCGAAAGTAACGTACGGGCATGCGTATTGGAAAAAATAAAGGATAATTTACGGTAAACTAGCTGTTTATGACGCGCCGGGAATATTTTCAACAAAGCGGTTTGAATTGCTGAGTGACGAGTGTTTTAGTTTGAAAAAATTTCTGAGAGGGTTTCTATGCATGGATTGATTATTCTAGCTGCGGTGATTTACATAAGTATGCACTATTCATGGGGTGTGTCTGTATGCCCATCTGTGCAATTTTCTCACCAGGAGCTTTCTTTATGGAATAGAAGTTGTAAATAAAGCTATCACAACTACATACGTATCTCCAAGCTTACATCTTATTTGGAAAAACTAAAATTTAACGAAACGAACCATAAAAAAACTTTTTCACCTCGACATTCCAATAAAAAAAAAAATAAGAATCCCACTTGGAATTTCGTTTCCACCGTCCTCGCAGAAATTGCTAAATTTGATCGTCGCGTTTTGCAATTTTAAAAACGCGCCCGTCGCTTAACGCGCTCCGGAGGCTCGAATTCATAAAGCCGGGGCATAAAGCAAAGCGAGAAGAAGCGAATAGCAATAAGCGCAAAGAAAGCCGTAAAACGGACCGTGAACTTCACAGACGAGAAAGACAAATATAAAACAATAAAGCGCCGGAGTCGCTTCGCCGGCGACTCGCTCAGAAAAGAAGGTATAAAAGAAACTCCTTCGAAACGAAACGCGCGGACCTTCCTCTTTTTTTTACAAGCGCGCGCACATTGTCCCCGTATACAACCCGTTTGGCGAAGAAGCTAAAAAAAAATAAGGAAGAACGGCGAGTCTACGCGCTTCAATTACGATGCCGCCCCCTTGGCGGGCATCGTCGCATGTACAAACGATTTAATGACGCGGGGAGATACAGCTGTTGGTTTAGTATCAAGTCAAACATTTAGCCCCGGCTGTTTGCGTCGTCGGCTGCTGGGACTGTGGACACAAGCGAGCGAGCGGTAAAAAAAAATTTACGCGAAAAAGTCGCGCTGCAGGAGATTAAAAAAGAGCGCGAGTGGGAGTGCTGGCTCTTATCTGGCGGCTGCAGGTATGCGGGAGAGGCTTTTTAAATATCGCGAGGTTTTCGGGATGCTGCGTTTTTGGGGGGATATCAAGGAGATGTTTGGATGGGGTTTTGGGAAGATGAAATTTTTTGGGGGATCTGGTGGTTTTATGTTTGTGTTGGGGTAGACAGAGTTGTGGTGTGTTTTAATTTTTTGTTTATGTACTTTTTGATAAATTTAATTATGAAAATATAATGCGCAGGTTCATTGTGGGAGGAAAAATAAATTTTTTTATTCGGCTCCCACGAGTACATCAGCGCTGTAATTAATATGTGCGGGTGACACGTAAATATGAGACAATGAAAAAGGGTATGCCGTTAAAATTTTTAAAAATAACGTAGTTATGCGAATAAAGTTTTATGAAAATTATATACTTTGGAAAAGGTTACGCTTTGACGGCCGCATTAAATCATTGAATTTATTAGACGTTTATATTTCAATGATTTATGGTATAATTATTTTGGTGTATTTAATGATAGGTCTTAATGACGATAATGCAAAACAAGATAATGCATTTGAAATGCGTAATAATACTAGCCTTTCGTTTGTGTCAACAGATTTAATATACATATTTCAGCCTATTATTAAGGTGTTAACAATAAACATTTTAACTGTTTATTAGAATTATCGTTAATTAATTTAATGTGATTTTAGTGAATCATAAGCTTTGAGTAAATTTATTCGAACTTACCCATCATGATTGAATGATTTATTTTTCAATAATTAAATGACTATTCTCTTACCTGAAACACAAAAGATATAAGCATTAATTTAATCAAACGCCTAAGATAAAAACATAAAGAAATTCAAATGATCAAAATGTTTTAATAAAGCCAGTTACTCTTTGCAAAGTAAATGCAAACAGTAATTCAATGCAAGATTTTCTTTTACATTACGGAAAATACAAACACTGGCATTGATATAACTCTTTAATTTACATTCCAAGAAGAAAATTAAGCCATTTAAAATAATAAGATTCAGCAGAACCTTACGATTCGCCAGCCGAGCGTTTATAAAGTAATGAAAAGCCTAAAGAATCAATAAAGAATTAACCCCCCAATGAATAAAATATCACACTCCTCCCATTAAGCCGCTATTACAAAATCGAACGTTAGCAGAATAATCAAACAAAAGTATTCAAATAACCCACCCGAATGCAAACGATAAGCCATCCTTACCCCCCCCCCCCTCAAAGAGAAACAAAAAACCCTCCTCCCATAATCACCAGATTTAATTAAACATTTACATTTTTCCCCTCTAACCCAACCCGACCTCCCCCGAATCCATCGAAACGAGCTTCTCAAAGCGCGCGAAATCCCGCCGGCAGAATAGCCCAATCAGAAGGCATTTCCGCGCGGACATAACTTGGCAAAGCGGCCCGGGTCCGACGGTGCACGTGAGTGGAAATCCCGATCCGGACGGGGGGGGTTATATCGCCGGAGACGCCGGCGAGCTAGATCGATTCTCCTCGGAGGCGAGTCTCTCTTCCTCCTTTTCTCTTCCGATATCGCAGAGTCTCGGGGAAGGTGCGATACACATCTGCGCCTGGATCGTTTTGGATATAGCAGTTATAAATGACACGGGCGGCTGGGTGGAAATCCAATTATGATGCAAGCCGCGGAGGAGTGGATTAAGTCTGAAAGGGGCTCTTTCATTTTCTCCGAGGCGACTTTTTTGCCAAGGCTTGAATGGCCCGCGGTATGGAATGAATTTTTTATTTTCGTTTTGTTGCTCGAGGTAGTTTTTTGTGAAGCTGAGGGTTAAGGAGTGGAAAACATTTTTTGCCCCTCGTTTTTCGTTCTTTGAGCCGAGTGAAGTGGACGCTGCGAGATTAAATGCAAGTGGAAAAGGACCTGAGAATTCAGTGATTATAAATGTAAATATTGTTTGCTAGACCAGCTGGCTCCGGTTAATGCGGCAGCGATTTTATAATTTTTAAAAGCCATGTCTCGCTAATCTTTGCGGCTTATTATCGTGTGTTAAAAAAAGAATCGCTTTGGTTTTTTTTTGGCGAAACGCGCGGTTTTCAAATTACCCTCTGCAATATTTCTGTCATTCTTTTTCGTACGACCGGCTTTGTATTTTACGCGCATACAAAGCGATTTAATGGCTTTTTCTTCAAATCTTTTCAGTTTCTCTCTGGTATAAATCTTCCGCAGATAAAGTTATAAAAAAGTAATAAAAATTTTCGTTTCGCCCAGCTTCATCTCCATCCCTACAAACTATCACTCCCAACCCCGCAAATTGAAAATGCCAAATCGCTAATTGACACCAAACGCAAATCGTAAAACAGTCCATCCACCCCCCGTAAAACCAGGAATCAAAATCCATAACGAAACTCCACCCCTTCGCAGCTCATAAAGATAAAAAACTAGTCCCCTTAAAAAAAAGCGAGCAATTCAATACAGCGTAGCTCTCGAAAAAAAAGCGGGAGCCCAAAGCCTGCCGGCAATCCGGAATTGAAAAAGAGGCAATAAAGAGCAGACGCGGCCAATTCAGCCGGCAAAATATGAAGCCCGCAGGAGAAGCCCCGGCGATATTCAATTCGCGCGAAAGCGCACTTTGCAGCCGAGAGTGTATCGTTACCGAGAGAGAGAGAGAGAGAGATAGACTCAACCCTTTCGTTAGCTTTCCGCTTCACCTTGTATCCATTCCGAAATCCAGGCCCGCAACTAGCTCTAAACCAAACAGCCTAAAACGCGGAGAGATAGAGACTGCAGCTGCCGGTCGAAAACAACAACAACAAGACCACTCTGGGAATCCTCGGCCCTCGCATCAGCATCCGTCCGCATAATTTCCAGCAGGCCAGCTCTCTCTCTCCCTGGCGAAAAGCCGAAATTGTCGGAGAGGCCAGTGTCCGCGCGCGCGCGCGCGAGCACAACAAGACTCTGCTGTTACGAGCCGTCCGCAATTTCGGCTGCGGTCGCCGCGGCCCGGTCATAATCGTACGTCATTCATGGGGAGCCGAGCCCCGCAATCGCCTATATCCAGCGTGGGGCTATCTCTAGCGCGATTCTCTCTATACTGCATGCAGCTGCAGCATGCGCTGTGTCCTTATTCTCTCACGCAGCTGTCGGGGAGGTAGCGCGAGAGAGAGAGTGACGGACGGACGCCTGTTTGCCAGCGCGAGCTGACCAAAGCTGTGTGGGTGTGCGGGGGTGTGTATACGGTTCGCTGGCTTCGCGTTGATTCTGTGGGCTGTCGGGAGAGATTGAGGCTCTCGAAGGAGGAGAGATACGCGCGGATGGTCGTTTGGAGGATGCGATGTGATTGGTAGTGGGGGGGGGGGGGTTAAGGTGGGAGATTGGCTGGGTTATCGCTGTTTGAAAGGGTTTGGTGTGCTGGAATTTTGGGATTTTGGGATTGCGGTGAGTTTGTGTGCTGCTCAGATGATAACTTTTGTCGTTTTCTGTTCTCTGGGAAACAGTATTTAATGAAATTATTTATTAGGATTGATTTACGTTTTAAGTAACTTTGTAATTAGTGAATCGTCTAAGTAATTATTGCACTAAAAAATTTAAATTTCAAATTGAAAAGAAAGCAGTTAAACATATTAAAATGTAATAGCTTGATTAATGCAGTAATTCCATATAAGTTAAATTAACTTCTTTCTCTACATTCAATTTCATACTCCATAGGCAAAATAATTTAAATACTTTGAATAGACACTGCCCTTGTCAGGCGCACTGGAAAATCAAGGTAGAAAAATGAAGATTAAAGCTCCAACAACTCGAGCAAATGTATATACACGCTCTCTGCTCAATCTCAATCTTTCTCTTGCCTCTCTCGCATTTTCTCTCTCTACCTCTCGCAACTCTTTCTTTTTCATTCCCAACCTCGAGCAAAGCGGCAGCAGCATTATTTTCCTTTCCGGATGTTCAGTCTTTAACAGTATTTTAAATTTTGTAAAATCTATTATAGAGATTTCAATTATTTTTTTAATCACCTTGGGTGTGTAATTAAATTAAGCGACGACTTGAGAAAAATGTTCGTTCTTGAAACTTTTAACTGCTTCTATCCTGTATATTGCTGCACTATTTATCTTTTAACCTTGACAACTTTAATGTAATGACCCAAAAAGCCCATAAGCTTTTGAAAAATGGTTACAATTATCAATAAGCAGCTGCATGGTCTAAAAAAGAGACAAAAATGATTACAGATTGTAAATGATGAGCTTTTACACGTTTCTGATATTGTAAATCATTTATCCAATATTTTAAACATTTTTAACTAATCTTTATACTTTTTCAGCTATGTAATATAACCAATATTATAAATTAACGCAAAATTCACTTTCCAATTTCCTCCACCCCCTCAACTCACCTCAACCCCAGCGCCACACACCCAAGCCCTCCCAATTATTATTAATCTCCTCGGCAAAGCTAATCGACGCCCGCGCAGATCAATTTCACCCCCCTCCGCCCTCCTCATTATCAGCCCGACACCCAGGCAACTTCTGAAAGCTCGGCAAGAAACCGCACCGGCGAAGAAGCGCGCCAAGAGTCGAGACAAACGAGCGCGAAAAGTCGTCTCCGCGCGCGCGCGCTGCGGGGGTGCTAGCTGCGCCTCTAACAAAGCGAGATTTAATTACTCGCGCCCCCAGCGCGCCCTGCCGTCTTCGTTAAACCCTCATTTTCGGGGAGATTCGCGCCCGGGGCGCGCAGCCAGCTCTCGCGGCCGCGAGTTCACGGAGGCGCATCTGCAGCGGCGAGGGATTTTATATGTAGTTTTGATGATTGCTTGGTTTGGTTTTATGCGGGGTGAGGCTGGGAGAGGTTGGAGTTTGCGGGGGTGAGATTTTTGGGTGAGAGAATGATTTGTTTTAGTTTTGGTGAGTGGTATATGTTGACTGTTATGAAAGCGTGGAATATGTTTTACTTCTTTTACGGATATGAGTTTACTTCTAAAGGATAAACTTTACTTATAAAGGCGATAAAGCTTTTAATATTAAGAAATTGAATTTAGGTGTTTAAAAAATTCTCCTTATTTAATGGGTATTACGAACAAATGATTCTAATCAAAAAGTAAATTTAAATATAAGTGAACATTATCATAAAACAAAAGAAAAAGTTTTTGCAAGTAACCAAATCTTTCAGTTTCTTATTGTAAAGTTCAGGCATTATAATAACTCATGTACTAGACGTTATTATAGCAGAGCATTAATTATCGTATAATAAATTGTAGTGTATAGTTAATCTAATTATACCTCGAAAATAGAATCTTTATAATAATAAATAATTAAAATATTAAATTATAAACTTTTAGAGTCTGTTATATATATTTTACGAACAATATTATTCGAAATTAGTATTAAATTAATTAAATTTTTCTTGGTATATTATAATTTTACATCAAATCAGCAATGTATAATTAGAATGCTATCTAAGTAAATTAATTTAATTAAATCAGTAGCTACGCTATAAACATTACTTTAATTTGTACAGTGAAATTAGTAAAAGCTTCGTAACGATTTTTACAACCCATTTAATTGCTTTTAATTAAATAAATTCTTCATTATCGGATTTTAGAGAAAGATACTCTAAAACGTGTAATTTAAACATGCAGATGAGCAGCTAATATTTTTAACAAAGACTAATTTCAAAATTTAACATAGTCAATCAAGTGTTAAATTCTTTTTTTATAATAATCAGGTATAAGTAATGCAAAATTTTAGTGACAATTTTATAATCATTCATGTAATTTTAACACTTGTAGTAAAATGTTTGTCCCTTTAATGATTTCCGCTTACTTTATTAGAAACTCTTTAGCGTAAAGTGTGATTTATTACTGGACGGCTCAAAACTTAGTTCTTTTATGCTCTCTATAAAGTTGAATGCGAGTGAAGCTCTTAAGAAAACTAACTTTCCGGTAAAGTAACTTTTTAAAAAGAAATTCTGGAATACTGAAGACTTTAAATTTAGATGTTTTATTTCTGACCGCTTAACAACATTTTTGTTAATATTAATCTATCTACTTACATGTATGTTCTCTTCAATAAAACTAATATGAATTCTTCTTCCCTAAATTTTGATTTTTAGTATGTTACAATAGTTTAAAAAAATATTCACAATAGTATTATATAACTACAATAAAGAAAAAATAAATCTTGATTTTTTCACAAAACTATATTTCACACCCACCGAGCAACCGAAAAACATCCGAAAATGCCCATCAAAACAAATTGTTTAAAAATAATCATTATAACTCAAAACCAACTTTTATCACGAGCAGCGTAAAATGAAATTATTCGGAATTCCCGTTTCAGCGTCGGAACTTCAGCTCTAAAATTCAGTTACTTCCCGTTAAATTCGAGCGCACCGGCGGGAATCAACTTTTTTCGCAAATCGCATTAAACTTCACATTTTTCCGAGTGATCGATACGCGAAATCCCCGCTTCGCAGCCGGAGCGACCCCCGCGCCCAGAACGAGAAATCCCCGGCATATATATAACCTTACAGGCGTTATCCGCTCGGCAAAAAACCAGCGCGCGAATCTCGCCGAAGAATGCAATTATGTAAGAAGGTAAAAAAGCCGTCGAAGCGTGAAGTGGATCGATGGGGTAAAAAATCCAAAGAATTCAAGTCCGATGAGAATCGTCGCCTAATTCCATCCACTCTAATGATATTGATACAGGTGTGGATATATAGGTATGACGCTACGAGTCGTTATGAAATCAATAGACGATTCATTAATCTCGCAACATGTTGAATTGCGATAAACGGGCTCGTCGTGTCTTTCGCTTGGCTGACTCGATTGTCGCGTTATTAAATTGCCCGTGTATACAGATATAGACTGGGTTATTCTGGCTGTCTGGTGGCGCGCGTTTCGAGGATGGAGTCGATGAGCCTGCGAACGAGCTGCGCGCGTGTACAGCTCGCTCTTTTGCAATTTGTAATCAAGTTGGTAATTCGGTTTTTTTTTCGTTGGCTTTTGTTGGAGAGAACGTTTTGGGTTTGTCGGACGGGGTTTGATGACTCTTTTTTTCGAGTGAAATTGTGAATTTAGATAATTTTTTTTTAAATTAAAGATGAGCGAGTGGTATAGTATAAAAAATACGATAGCAAGAGAATTTCTTTACATTTTTATCTGTACGTTTGAAATGTAAAAGATATTTTCTTTCTTCGCTCTTTTGTCCTGAATTACAAAGTCGGCGTGAAGTCTTTTGAATTTGAAAGATACAAGAAAAGTACTTGTGAATTCAAAAAAAGCCTACAGAAGACTTGAACTTTGCAGCTTCAGTCGTATCTTGAGATAAAGTCGTATACCCAAATATTTTCAAACACAAAAAACCATTTACGATTACCATTTTATTTTTCCTCTTTTCTAATGAATTTAAATAACAAAAATGATCAAAAAATTCAGCAACCGCAAATAACCTTAAAAATCTACTTAACCCCCACCTGTAAATTGAATTCTTAACAGCTTAATAACGCGCACCCTAATAAACTCTCTAAACTTTACGCACCGCGTTAAAAACACTTGCAAACCCCGCGAAAAAAAGCTGTCCCTCGGCCTGGCGCGAACAGCATTATCCCAGCAGCACGCTTAATAAATTATTAAACAACGTCTCGTAAAGCAGCGCCGAGAAGCTGAAACGTAAATTAGAGAAAGAAGAGAGAAAAAAGGGGGAAAAAGATCAGGCGCGAGAGGAGAAAAAGCGGAAAGAAAAACAGCGAGTGCTGGGAGATGATGTTCCGCTCTTCTCTTTCGCGGCGCGCGAAAGCTAAAGTCCGCGCGAGATGAATCACAAAAGTTTTTCAATACGAGAAACGCGCTCTCGCAAGCTGGGAGAGGAAACGAAGACGGCGGTTTTCTCGTTGCACGAGCGCGTTGTCTGCGAGGGCTGGGAAATATGCATTCGGAATTATATTGTTATCTTGGTAAATAGCGGCGCAAGGTGAATTTGCTTATTAAGGTGGCGCCAGTGTTGTTTGCGTGTAGTTGTGTTGTGATGTGGCTGGGCTGCGTGGGGATAGAGTATGGATTTTGTTTCTTGTTGGTTGTTTTGGAAGTTTGATGGTAGGAGGTGTTTGGAGCTGTCGTTTTTCCGGATTGCGATGGGTGACTTTTGTGTTGGTGGTGAGAGTTAATTAGGAGGACGAAGTTGTAAGCTTTTAAGAGCTGGATTTAGTAGGTGTATACACTGTGGCTGTAATTTTTTTTATTCTGTGTTTTTATTTACATTCTATATTTAAAGCTTAACTAGTTTCAGGTTCATTAGAATATGGATAATTCACGTGTACTAATTATTTTTACCTATATTATGGAAGATAATCTTGTAAAATTTGCATTTAATTAAAACCTTTTAAGCTTAAATATTTTTTGCTTGGTTATAAAAGGATTGATATGATGTTACATATTCAATTTTTTGTAAAGGGAAATATGTTTGATACCTTTCATTAAATGCATAAAATTTGCATTTACATAAGCGGAAAGAGTGAGATTTTCTTTTATGTAGCAGTTAGCTGTTAAATGGAAAATAATGTAACAATACATTTCCATAAATCTTGGGCCGTCACTGCAATGACCTAAAAGTGTCTTAAGTTTTTAAAAAATACGAACTGCTATACTTTTTCCCACCCTAAAAGTCGTAAACAGCAGCGTCACGATACAAATGAAGTGAAGCTTTTCACCATTCCTTAAAGCTTTCTTAAGAATAATAGCTTAGCGAGCAAAGTAATCCCTTATTTGATGAGAAAAAATGAATTAAAAAATATATCAAACTTAAATCACATTTACACGAAAAAATAAGGGTAAAAAATCTCTTTATAAAGTCAACCAACCATCATCACATTTCCCTTCAATTAACCCAAAAACAACCCATAACTGTTTAAAAAGCCTCTGGCCGCTACTAAAAATTTCAATTTCAAAATTCCAACCTTTCCAGCCCTTCATCCTCGGCATTGACAAATAAAAAATAACTCCCCCGTTGAAACAGCCAGCGCTAGGCTTAAATCAACATCGCGGAATTTCCGTCCAGTTTAATCGAGAGAGCTCCGGAACGGGGAAGGGAAAAAAATAAAAGAAAATTCGTGTCAAACGAAAGAATTCATCAATTTTTCAGCGCCCGGAATAAAGAGAGAGAGAGGAACAAAAGCGGCGCGAAATCGAGCGTAGCAAGAGAGTAGGGACGAGCGCGCCGGAACAAACTCGGACGACGAAAGCGGCGACCTGATGAAAAAGCCCGGGACGCAGAGAGAGAGCCGAGCGTTTCTAATTTTAATG
This sequence comes from Eupelmus urozonus, assembly GCA_900480035.1. Classification (NCBI taxonomy): domain Eukaryota; kingdom Metazoa; phylum Arthropoda; class Insecta; order Hymenoptera; family Eupelmidae; genus Eupelmus; species Eupelmus urozonus. The sequence continues at coordinate 43,761 of UELX01000845.1, forward strand.
TTTTCATTAGGAAGCTCCCCCGCTCCGTGCATATGAACCCAAGAGCGAAAATGTGGGTCAGTTTGCGATGCCATCACACCTCGTTTTCCCTGCTCCCCTGCTCGTTCCTTTTTTTTTCTCATAGCCGACGTCGACGTCGTCGTTCCAGCCGATGGATGGCGCGAAAAAAGGGGGTAAAACGAAGGAACGCCAGAGACGACGAGGTAGAGCTGGATGTAGAAAAAAAGACGTCGGTTACGCGCGCGTATATACGTACACAGAGTGGAGCGAGTTCGATAGTCGAGCGTTTTTGCCTGCGGGTATGTATGTTGGGAGATGTGTACGTGGTCTGGATGTATGTATGTTTGGGATGTGCGCGAGCTGCGCTTTTTTTGCTTTTATTTCGAAAAATAGGTGGAGGGTATTGTTTAATTTGGTTCGATACTCTCGGTGGTTTGGACGTTATAAGACTTTATTTGCGCAAACAATGTGTGCTGGTTTTCAGAGAAAGTATATAAGGAGCTATAAATTTTCTTTTCTTTCAATTCTTGTTAATCAATTCAACAAAGAATCATTTATTTATCTGGTAGTACAATATTCTGAAATTCAAGTATGAAACTTATTAAAACTTAAGAATTAATATTTAAGAATTTTCATCAGAACACCTACGTCAATAAAGATCTGATTATTCAATATACAGAAACAATGAAACATTGACACCACTTTTCATTAATTTTGACCTCTTCCGTCATTATATACGAAGATTGCGCTCAGAGACTACTATACCAATGCGCTTGCAATCTACAGTAGGATAGGGAGTGTAATCACACACGGCCGGAGCCACTATATAGTCGCTATGATCTCCACGGTTGAGCCTCCCACACAATGAAGTGGGTTAACGCACTCTACATTAGCGCGTGAGATGTTCTTCATAGGGGATGAAATAGCAGAGGCTTTCATCAATAGTTACTTGAGGAATTAAAATTAAAAATTGATCAGAACTTGGCGTTCTTTAGCGTGTAACTGCGAATAAATGTTTATATTTTAAAATAATACGTTTTCCGCGCGTGTTGGAATTCTAAACAGTAACGCGAATCTCTCGCATCGAATTCCAAAAACAAAACTCCGCGATTCCGAATAAAACAAACGACGCAACAAAAATTAACAATCAAGCGCATCCTCAAAACATCTTTTCCCCCCTTTTTTCAATCTCCGCAGATCATAAAACACAGCGCTGTTATTTTCCCAGCGCAGCAACGCCGCCCGCAGCCAGAACAACAATCGCAAGCTCTCCTCGGATATTTTTCAATACATCTCCATAAACAATTTCGAAATTCCAGTAGCCCCGAACGGTAAAACGCTCGCGTACACAGCTCGGCTCTCTCGGGCGGCCAGACGAGATTGATGGTCGAAGCGCGCGCGCTGCGCCTCGCCGGATTCCATAATTTGCATAATAAGCGCGTGCGCTCGCTCTTCTCGGAAGTTAAAACGTTAATGGCGCACGCGCACGAGGGCATCTTTTTATTTGCGCTCTCGAGCCGGTGCGCTTCTCGGCTTTTTCTCTCTGCGAGCGTGTAGCTGCTGCGTTTATCGCGGAAGTTGGCGCTTCTTGCTTCTTCTTCGTGTAAGGGAAGGAGAGGGAGAGGACGTGACAAATTGGTTTGCGCGCGCAGCGTGGCTGGAGTAATTTTGGAGGTCGGGAGTAAACAGTTCGTAAGAAGCGGATGGGTTATGGGGGTGAGTTGAGGCTGGGGGTGGGGAGGGAGTTTTTGTTGGAAGTTTCAGTAAGGGGAGAGAGTAATAGGGTGTTTTTCTGTTAATCGATTGTGATTTAAAAATGTTTTTTATTTTGTTTTTGTTATAAGAGAAAAAATAGTATAGATATATTATCGTATTTCTGAAAATTATTTAGTATATTGCATGTTTAATAATTTATTCCTTTGTTATTGTCTGACGAAATTCACAATTCGCTTTATTCACGAACGAATCTATATTTCACTAAAATTATTATATTCAATATTTTTATTGAAATATATTTCAATAGAAAAAAATATCAATCCATCATAATTTTTAATTTTTTTTATTAAAATACGTTCAGTAAAACTGGATTTTTGACAACACCGAATGCGCACTGTAAATTTATTCGCGTTAAAATTCTATTTATATTCATAATAATAATTTCAACTATGCAAAATGTAATTGCCTCAATTTTGCGATACCGCGCGCCCAGGAAACTCTACACTCCAAATTTAAATTCACAAATAATTTTGAAATATAAGCCCGTAATCTACCTTACAAACCAGCGACATAAATTAACCCAATCCTTTCACCCAACTCAGCGCAACGAAACTAATAAAAAACGTAAATTTTCACTCCACTCCCAACGACACCGTGAAATCGATCGTGAGAATTAAACTTGTACGACAAGACGAAATGCCTTATATAATTTCAATGAAGCCCCTCCGACAGCCACATTCTCCCCCCTCCCTCTCAGGGCTGTCGCGTGCGAAATTATTCGCCGTCGACGTCGGCACGGATCCGGCTGACGGAGACAGAGGAGCCGGCGAAAATGACAGAATCCGATAATTAGATCCGGCTAGGATCGGGCTCTTGGCGCCGCTCCGTTTGCCCGAACTTTCATTAGGCGAGAGCGACGAGTTGTCGAACGATTTGAAATGGGAAGCGGGAAAAAGACGCGCACGCCCCCTACGTAGATAAAACGGACGCAATCAAACGGACGCGGGAGCTTTTTCTTGCCCCCGTGAATTTTCCGGAAAATCCTTCGCGGTTTTCGCGGAGGCGGAGGGAGGAATGCTTTATTTAATTAGAGACGCCGGCGCGAATGTTTTTCTTCCGCTTTGCGTGTGGTCGCTGGGAAGCCGGCTCTGCGAGTCTGGTTTTAAGCTATAAGTTGGTATGCGCGGAGTGCGGGAATTCCGCCGGGATTGTGGAATTTTTTCTGCGATGCATTTGATTTGTGTCATTAGTGCGAGAATGTGCGTTTTATGGGTCAGTGATTTCTGAGGTAATGTAGGGTTTTATTGATGTTTGATTTTATTTTTTTTAGTATTTTGTTTCTGTAATATTGGTTTCGAGAAACTGGGAGAATGAATAATATTTTTATGCAACTTGTAAAATTATTAATTTTATATTCTTTATTTTACTGTGCTAATTTATTTTTTAATGAGCTTTTTAACGAGCTTCCAGATATCACATTTTTATGCGTAGTTTTGTTGCAGTAATGAATGCAATTTTAATATTTGTTTTTACAACTTCCTTAATTAATTATCTCATATACCCTGGAAATCTCTGTACACATTTATAAATATAAATAACTAATTTTTGGAAGTTAAAATTTGACAAACATTTGAATTAAAACATAAGAACATTAATAGATAAAAATACAAGAAGCGAAAAATGATAAATGAAAAAAATGTTAAATAAAATAATATCATATGAAACAATAGTCCGCATAAAAACCGTAAGCTTAAACGGTTTTAAATTATTGATTTAAATCTGATTTCCTATGAGTTATAAAACTTAATAAATTCATCACAAAATATCACTTTATAAGAACCAAGAGTATTTATTTGTAATAAAATTTGATTTTCTTATTTTTCACAGTCAGATGTTAAAAGTGTATTAATTAATTGAGGAAAATACAAAGATTTGTGAACATAATATATTTTAATGAAATTAATTTTGTAAATTATTTTTAATATATAGCCATACTACAATTTTGCAAAAGTACACGTAATATTAATTAAACCAATTTGGAGCTGCTAATTATAGAAATTAATTACATCCAGTAATTGAAACGTTTAAGCGTATATTTGAAGATGCATTCCAATTCAGTTCATAAACGCTGTTACGCAATCTCAAGGATCATTAAATTGACCTTCCAATGCAGTCACGCATAATTTCCACGTACCGATAATATAATATTTCATCGCAATCGAATTGTCGATTATATTCCCCCCGGGGAAATTACATAATGCATGATACCAAAGGTCGCTATATTAAAAAATTCAAAAATTATCATTAATACAACGTCATTCTGCCATTTAATTATTTAAATTATTAAACGACACGTTTCACCAAAGTAACACATTTAAACCCGTTAAACTCACCTTTCACCCAACCCTACCATCAAAATCCATTCCAACAAATCCCCCATCGCCCATCAACATGCAAAATACATTTCCACCTTTTTACATAAATATCATCCCACACCACGCGCATAACCCACGAACAAACGCCGTCACTGTCTCCTCGCCATCTCCACAAGCCGCATATCAAAAGCCAGCCCCGGCGCGACCTAACAAGATCAGCGCATCGATTTACATATCCCACAGCTCTCGCGCTGTTTTTCCGCGTCCTCTTAACGAGTCCACGGCGAAAAAAGAAGCGAGTAAAACAAGCAGCGCGACTAAGAGCGAAAGACGCCGCGCAACTTATCCCATTATAACGCAGCTCTGTGTTTCCGCGTCGGCGTAATAAACTAATAAATCTCCGGCCGGCGGGCCAGGACAGACTCGCGTCAGTCTTTCAGACCGAGCGATAAAGTCGCTCTCTTCGCGAGGCGGGAGGAAGCGGCGTCTCGCGAGAATCGCGATAAGCGGCCTGTTTACGCGGAGCCGGGGCAATTTTAAGCCTGAGGAATATACACGCTGGGAGCGCAGAGCGGCAAATCGTTTTATGAATATTAAAGCGCAGCCGCGGATATTAAATGAGAGAAAGCTTCGAAAACAATGTCGCTGGGCCGCTGGGGCGATAAAGAATTTTCTCGGGGAAATGCCTTGTTAATTAAATTGGAGCTGACCCCCCGGCTTTGCGCGCGGAAGTTTCCGCCGAGATTCCGCCGATGTTTGCGGGATTGCTGGTTTAATAAAGGCGGAGAGAGCCGGGGACGATCGGCCGGCTTAATTATTGTTATTGCTCGTTTGTTTTGCGGGAGGATTTTTCGTTATGCGAATTACGAATTTTTGATGAGGTGTGTGGAAGTGGACGGTTGGCTTTTTACGTTGGAATTTGCGAGGAAAACATTTTTGGAGTTGCTGTCAAAATATTTTACGGTGGGCAGCGGAGTATTTTTAATTTGGAGCTTTATCTTGTTTATTAATTCAACTGAAGTTTCGCGTATTTCAAATGCAGTATTCCAAATTGAGAGATGGTAAATTTGATTATACAATAATATTTTCGTTACCTAAAAAATAGTTTTTAGTCGTTCTCTTTTGACCGCGCTAGCGCCAAACGAAATTGCTGTATGTGGATGAAAAATAACTCCAGAAAATAAACAGAACAGCTATTTTTACTTCCATAAACAAATTACGAAATTCAGAACGAGTGCCACCAATCGATTTGCGTATCTATTTCACGATCGATCATAAATCAAATACAGACAGAACCACAACATCGCATACAACTTCCATTATAAAAACAAAAACTTAACTATATTAATTAATCACAAAATCCCCTTTTAACCCACGATTTCACACACGCATACATCCAGCCTCACGCAGCGTTAAAACATCCTCACTGAACAAAAAGAAATTCAAAGCAGTCACAATCGAGCTTGCGAGCTTCTCTCGCGAAACAGAGCTTCTTTTCTACGCACACTCGCCATGTCACTCCCGAGAGTCTCTTGCACTTTTTCACCCCTCTCTTTCTCATACTTGCCTCTCGGCTGTCTCTGTACACACACCTGTACAGCTACAGAACCACCGCCCGCCGCTTCTGAATCTCTTCCTATTTCTCGTTTCCGCCTGTAAGTGCTTTCATTCTGAAACTGACGATAACATCTCTCGAGCTTGCAAGCACGGGGAGGCTCCGGCGTCTTTTCAAACGTTTTTTTCTCCGCCCCCGCTGTGAGTGGAAGAGAGAGAGAGAGAGACAGAATCTCCTTCCGTTTTGCTGCTTCTTTCGAAGCGCGAGGTACTGTATGTATTTTGTAACCGTCAGCGGCAGGGATTCGACGTGAAAAGTGAGCGACAAAAAGTTCGATTAACCTAAATGGACGCGCTGGAGTCGCTGAGGTGTGCGGTAATTTTCGTTGGCTCTTGTGCCCTGTCGCGCGGTGTTTGACGTTCGACTATTTTCGCTATTTATTTGCGAAGCTTATTATTTAATTTTCTAAATTATTACTGTTTAAATTTGGGATTAAATGGAAAGCAATTTTTCAAATTATATGAATTTTTTAACATAGCATTAAAATTTGTTAAGCTACTCGCGACTCCGCTATGTTAAAACGTCACTGGCAATCATTTATCCAGTCTTCAATCTATTATGTTCGTGTCCCTTTTATTCAATATCTCAAGTGCCTCTCTAATCTATCCTTGTTCAATTCCCTTTATTATTGCAGCTCTCCTTTATAGCACCTTTGTCTTTTAATCTGCGGCCTCTTAGTAGTAATTTCACGTCATTATTCTATCTTTCTCTTAGCTAAATTTTCCGCCTTGCACTCGGATATTCATTGCATTCATTTCTTTTAAAATACTCAAACAAGCGAAATATGTTAAGCTTATGAATTTTTTCATTAATTCCAAAGTAATTAAAAAACATTCACTGTATACCTTTCTACTTTATATACGTTATGTACATTTACTTTTCATATTGACTCAATATTTTTAAAGCTTTTTTAATTACATTATCTCCACATTGTTGTGGTAAAATTTATAATATTGAAAACGTTAATATTAAATGTTAATCTGACATTTTAAATAAAAAGCAGCTACAATTGTTCAATAAAAGCAAAAATTAAACAAATTGACATAGCGGGCAGACTGCAAAACTTAAGTTGTATAAACATTTATTACCCTTTGAGAACCTAGTCTACACTTACAGTTATTCTCTAAATCCATAACAGTGAGCAGACTGCAGAACTTACGTTATAAAACCATTTACTTCTCTCTGGAATCGCAGTCCACACATAAAGGTATTTCTCTAAATCTATAAAGATATATTTGCCGATGACTATACGCTTGCAGGCGTTCATCTTTATGTTTTTCTCGTTCTCTATGTACCTTTCAGCTTTTGCTTTCTTTTTCTCTTACTCTCTCTTCTCACCTCTCTATTCTATTGATACATGATTTCTTTATCTGAAAACTTTTTACACTTCACAACTCCTCATTAGGTCCCGTAAGTCGATCTCTATCTTTTTCACTCGTCCCTTTTTTTTGTTTCCAACGTAATCTCTCACTACTTTATTAAAACCTCGCTATTTCCCGCCGGCTTTTTGCCACTCATTAAATTGATCGATGAATGAACTCAGCGGAACTTCCGCACATTCAGCGAGTGTTAAGAGCAACTTTGGTTAATCAAGATACGCGCTAAGAAGTGCTGGTCGATAAATTGCAAATAATTACTTTTTATACAGAACGAGTCTTCAGTAAAAGTAGCACTAAGTTTACGTCATGTAAGGTGAGTCTGTATATTTTTCAACATAAAAATATTTTTTTTATTTTATTTATTTTAGTATTAAAAGTACTGAATCAAAGATTGAAAATCAATTTACAATGAATAGATATTGCTCTGAGAATACGAAATCAAGTATGTAATCAAAATTTAATCAAGCCTTTTAATTAAACACATATACACAATACATGAAGTAATTACAAACATACAAACAATGTATAAACGTTAATTTAAAAATCAAAAATTTTAATCAATCAAGATCTGATTAAATTTTTTCAATTTTTAAACTTGCAAAAAATTATTATACTGTGATTCATTAATCAATCAATGTTATGTCCTGATATACATTGGTAATTAAAGTAAATTACTACTATAGCGTATATTTTCAATCAATTTAGTATTTCCGCTATTCATTGTACTAATTACACTTTTTGAAAGATAATTGTGGTACTTTGTTTTGTTCCAAAACTACTTTATACTTATAGATACATTTTTAAAATTATAATTTTTTTGGCAATTTAAAAATAAATAATAGTAAATTTTTTATAAATAATTACGCTCAGTTAGAATCAATATATAAAATACCGACAATACTATTTTAATGTTTAATAAAGTGTATTATAACAAATGCCCTACATAAACTAATTAAATAAAACTATATAATTCTTCTTAAAAAATGCCTCAGATACTTCCCCACCATACTTATTACTTATAGTTTCACAAAAGCGTAACAAACAGCATTTGTAGCCCTCTATACATCCAATTCTTTATAACACTATCCCAGCAAAACACAACGTCAGACTTTTACCGATACGAATCCAAAGAAAACGGCTGATAGCCCCTGTCTATTTACAACCATACCCGTGTTTTCTCTGGGAACGGCATATTTTATTGACACAGCCAGAGCTGGAGATCTTTCGTATACTCAGGCCTCTCTTATTGACCATCGGCTTCGCTTATCAGCTGCTTACCTGCTGCTAACCCGGCCGAACATAAAATTATATCTCTACGGTCTTCCGAACCTGCCATAAAAATTTGCAGATACCGCCTTATTGGCACTATCTTCAGAAAATTTGTATTTTGGTTAATTATCTTGTTTTTCGGCTTCTTAATAACCTTGAAGGCTCTGTTTGGTTACGAGTAGTTTTATAAGTGTACAGCTCATCCGACATTTGTTTTATTATTGAGCATGGAATATAAAACGTTTTGGGACTTGTTCGATTAAAAACAATTGAATTAGTCAGTTTGTGGCGATTAAGTGCCGTTTAAAAACATAGTTAAGTCATGCTCGAAATTTAAAAAGTTAATTACGACGTGTTGTAAACTTGGGATTTTTTACAAAGTTTTTCCTTTTAATTTTAAAGTTGAGAATTTCTTCAAACTGCTCGAAACTTTTTTGTCCAAGCTGCGCTAACACGTATCTTTTTTCCTTTTTAACCACCTATGTGTCATTAATTCAAAATGTTCATATCGCGTTTCAAACGAGCGAGTTTCAAAGAGCTTTTTTCTAAAAAAAAGTGACATACTTTTTTAATATTTTTTCTGTTTTAAATTTTGAAAAGTTCGCTTTGACAGCTCGCAACTCAAATAGATGTGCAAAAAATTTTGACATTTCGAAAATGCTAAAATTTTCTCCGCGATTCATTAAAAAAGTGCCATTTTCACCGCTCAATTAAGCAATAAATCGACGAGCAAATTAACAAATATCTCAATTTTCCAAAAACAATCATCAATCTTTCAACACCCCCACACGGACCCTTCACCCCCAAACTACACCACTCAATAAAACCCTAACCGCTCCGCTCCAAAAAATAATTAAACAAAGTCGTCGATCCGCTCCTCAGCATCCCGTACGACGTTGTCCCCTCAGTGCAGCGCACGTCTAGCCCCAGCATCCGCAGTCACGCTTCGGCCGGACGTCAGAACCGGTATGACCGGCGCCGCGAGAAAACAAGACACGCTCGCAGAAAAATAGAAAGATCGCACGCCAGCAGGAGTAGGAGGAAGAAAACACTCACCGGCTGTCAGAGTAGGGGTACAGCGCGCGAGCGACGCCGGAAACACTGCGCAGACACTGAGAAATTCGCCTCTACTTTTTTCCTCTTCTTTTCCTCGCCTCTCTTTTTTTCTCGACTGCAAACTACGTATGCACACTTGTTTTCAGCGGAGAACTGCACTTGTGTGTTTACATCGCCCGGCGCGCCGGACGTGCGCTGTATATACGCCGCCGCGCTGCAGCCGACAGTGTAGCAGCCGACGCGCGACCTTAACCTTATTTTCCGCGCGGCTTATTTTCCACTTGCGCAGCTCGCGCGCAGCGACGCCTTTTTGTAAACGAGACCGGCCGCTTTTTTCGCTCTCCGCTGACACTTGAACTCGCGATCCCGTTTCGATTTTTTTTTCAACGCGCTTTTGTTACCGACTTCCTATATGCTAACCGTCAGCAAATGGAACGCGCGAAATTTAAATAAGAGATTAACTATATCCGACAACACACACACCTGTCACTCGCAAATACAACCAACTTTCTGACGACTGAAACCGGCACTTATCTATCAAGACTCGTCGAAAAAACCGCGACTGCACTACGATACAACCGTCAACTCGAAAACACACAGAATCCGGCAGTGAACGAGCGCGCGAACCGTCCCTCACGAGAGCCGGCACGAGACTGGAGGCGCGCGCGCGCGTGAGGTGCAAGTCTAGCGCGCGAGACGAGAGAGAGGAGAGGAAACCGGCGCGCGCGCTTCTCTCTACTCTACTCCCTCCGTATACATACCTATATATACAGGCTGCCTCCCTGCGGCCCTTTGAGGTAGGTTAGGGTTGCTGCAGCGCGCGCGCGCCTGGCGTTTTAAAGAGCCCCCTTGGTGTTATACCTGGATCGTCGTCACCGTATTCGTCTGCTGTGTCTTGTGGGTGTGTATATGTATACAGCTTTGACTTTGAGCCCGAGGTGATAGTTGGACTGTGCGACGGTTCAATTAGCTTGTAGGGCGAATTTTGAGCGGCTAATTTGCGAGAGGAGCGTTATTACGTCAAAGGCTGCCGGCTGGGAGGTGACGGCCGCGCCAGGGCCCTGTTGAACATATAACGCGGAGACGCCCCCGATTGGCTTGTGTCATACGATATACTTTGGCCGCCGAGCTGTTGAATGCTGCTGGAGGTGAGATTGTTTGGTTTTTTTTTTTTTTTATAGGTATTTAGAATTTTTGTAGGCTACATTGATTTTTTTAGTTTTTGATATAAGTTTTTTGTACCGATATATGCGGTTTACATGTAAATAACTTATAGCTTTCAAAAAAACATGTTTTGTGTTTTAGTGATTGTTAAAAGAAAGCTTTTCATGAAACGGGAAATGAAGTGCTCTGAAATGAATTTATTGGACATTAACGACTTAAGATCTTAATACTTTTTTTTATTCTCAGAAGAATAATGCATATTTTTGGAGTAAAAAGATTAATAACTTGACGGATTGATGTTTAATAAATTCATTTTTTTATCCCCGTGGAAAAATGATGACAAGATGTTTTTATGTCTCTTGAACTATGATTAATTGATTGACAATAAAAACAGATGTAGATAGCGTGAAATCACCTTATTTTAAATCCAAAATCATAAACTAAAAATAGTAAGTGTAAATAACATTTAGTCTCAGCGTAGCGCGTTTATGTAATCTAGAGTCTATAAACTAGTATTAAAAAAAAACATTTACGACAGTTTTTGTGTGACTAAAAGGATACAAGTAGTGAAAAAATTGCATAAGACACACTTGTTAATAAATAGATTTAATTTATTATGTGTTGTATATACATGTACTAATAAATAAATATTATAGAATAGAATGCACATACGTTCGCTGTCAGATTCGCGAATCTAAAACCGGACTTTGCTAAAATATAAAATTAAAGTTTCAATTTGGTTGGACGTAATTAATTAGACAATCAAAAGCAATGTTTTTGTGAATATTTCAGTTGAAACCTTTACGAGGTACAAAGTAACGAAACGCATATTTTAATGAAATGCTATACATTGTTATTTAAACTGCTTTATTTGTGGAATACGCTGCAACTTTATTTAGCATTATCTATTACATTTCTAATTAGTGACATATACATAGTTATATAAACGTATAATAAGAGATTATAATGGTATTTCTGTATCACAAATAATTAATATTTAACTAAATTGCTCTTTGGGTTTGATGTTGTTAAAATTAAAACTAAAATATTGTTTATATTATTATTATTAGCTGTACAAAATTTTGCAAAGGACATTGATGATCGCAATAGTACATTCCAAAAATATGGCATTTTTTTTTTAAAAGTTAGCTTGTTACTAATTCTATTTGGAGGATCTAATAGATAAAATCCTTCAAAGTAATTTAATTTCAAATTGTAAGAATTCCACGCACCATGTTAGAGCAAAATCTATAACCTATGGATTTAGTCTTCTATTGCAAGATTAAATTAAAGATTATTCAAATTTAATTTTTTTCAGTTTATCTACAACTATAGTTTTAGTTTTAAAAAAGCCTAAGTTTTATAATATTACTTAAAATTTTTATACACTTTTTTGCAAAAGAATGTTTTTTAATGCGTTTTTGATAAATACGAAATTTGCATACGAATTTATTTTTATTTTGTAATAGAAATTTATTAACATTATTTACGAAGTAAAAATATAAAAATAACAAATAGTTCTTTTTTTATAATTAATTCATTTTTGTTAGAAAACATTCAAAACATTCTACAAACATAGATTTTCTGTGTTTTTCATCATTAAGATACGTTTATTAAGATCCTCAATCTAGGTCAAGTCTCATTGTCAGTCAAATTTTATGATCGACTCTGCTAGGAACAACGGCTTAAATTTATGCATCTATGAAGAATGCATCGCATATTGGCATATTTTATAAGAATTTCTCTCGTCTTTAGAATATTCACGTTGGCTCGTGCAAAATCAAGATTTTTCTAGGCTATTGAAAAATTAATGAAATTTTAGTTACATTATGTTAAATTTATGCAATGAAACTAGGTTTAAGTGTTATTTCAAATAATGCAACAATATTGATTGTATTAATATTTAGATTACACAAACGTACACTTAATGAGTTTACTGATTCAAAATGTGTACTGAATAGTTAACTGTAAAACAAAGTTGAATTATGCATTTTTAAAAGCCTTTTAATGACGAGATCCGATCGTAGATTAAAATAATGAACATAGTATAAATGGTGAGAATTTCAGTGATTTAAACAAGACTGTTTCAGCTACTATATACTCGATCACACAATTGATCAATTCTCCGTATTTGTAACACTTGCGTAACATTTTCCATCTGTTAACTCCAGCAAATCCCATAAAATCTTCCCACCACAAAAACTTACAAACCGCCAATAAATACAAAAGCCTCCGACAAGCGTCCAACAAACCATCCAAACCCCTTCCTCGATCCTCCGCATCAACGAAACTCCAACGAACAATAAACATTACAATCTTTTCATCCAACTCGCCGAAACTCCAGCCGTCCATCCCGCAATCCAGCCGCGTGCGCGCAATGCATCCTCTCCCTAGCGCCTGGCCTACGTGCATTCAGGGGGCCGAAGAAAAAAATCGGCCGTCGAGGCACGTTCCTACGGAGAGCCATTGTGCGCGCGGCCATCTGTACAGCTCGGGCGCTGGGAAGCGACTGAGAGAGGAGCGGCATAAAACAAGCCGCGGGAGAACGGCCAACTCTGCGCGGCCAGCAGCGCCTCGCGGATGTGGATGTGTGGGTGGGAGGTAAGTGTCGCGGCGAGGTTTATAACGTGGGGTCAATGATATGTGGGGGTGGAAGTTTGAGGAAGTAATTGGAGGGGGAGTGTGATTGGGTGTGTGGTGGAGGAGGATGGTTTGGTGGTTTTGGGATATTCGTAGGTTTTGGTGGGAGATTTGAATTTTTGGTTTTGATGGGTGGAGGTAGATCAAGGAAATGATGATGAGTTCGAAAGTGGAAGGAAATATTTTGTTGATTATTTAGTATAATAGGTGATTTAGTATTTATCTTAGTAGACTAATGAAAAGTTGATGCTAGCATATTATTATTTGAAACTGTTGAAAAGGATTAAAATGTAATTAATTAAAATTGGTTTCAAATTTTGCAATCATGCGTTTTAGCAAAAGTTACTTTCCAAACTTGATAGCTTTGTGACTTAGAATTGTGAACAAACACGTGATAAAGAATTTAATTAAACAGCTTGAAATTAAAGGCGAGCCGGGGATTAAATAGTTTTTATACGAAAATGGAAGAGCTATCTCAGGTTAGTTTTTACAAGCGACGCGCTGAAAGTGACACAGCTTTTAATTGAGTTTTGAATGGCCATTTAATGCTCAGTTACTGTCTACAACTTTGATTAGTTTCTAGAAAACTTTACTGGTTGCAACCAGTATAAAAAAAACATTTAATTTAGATTCTCTCGAAGAACATTTATAATGATCTTTTTTTAATTGGTGTAGGTAAAGGCAAACATTTAAATATTCAAAAATAAATACATGTACCAACTTCCGGTAACTGTCAATAAAAGTTTTTTTTAGTATTTGAATGCATTAAGGAATGACTTATGAAAATTTTAAAAGCTTTTATTGCAAATAAAGAACATTTAATAGATTTAAAATATCATTTGCAAAATTGTTTTTATTAATTTAAATTTAAGTTTTGTACTTAAACTTTTTATTTTAAATGTAAAATAACAATTCTTTTTATTGAGTCCGTCTTTGATTCTTGTTCAAAGTTACTTTATAATAAAAATGTACCAATTTCATACATAATATGAAAAGCTTTCAAGTTCTTTAATTTGAGAAATTGACATAAATATACAGAAAACTGCACTAGTGCAAGGCACGCGGTAAAAGGAACAATATTTTTGTTATATAATATCCAGATTCATTGCAACGAGTCACATATACATTTACGTACAAAAGTAAAAGGAACAAGCAGAAACTCCAAGCATTACTCAAAACAAGCCCAGTCGCCTTCTTACCCGCCAGCCACGCTTACCCTATCAAACACGGAAATTCGAACAAGCTAGAAACTCTAAAGACAACCCGCGGCCTCAACAATAAAATAAATAAAGCCCGGCGAGAGCGTGACGAGTATAAAGAGCTCCAAGCTGCGCGGCAAAAATGACAAGCGCACCGTAAAAGATGAGGAGAGAGAGAGAGAGAGAGAGAGAGAGAGAATGAAAAGAGACGACAGAGAGCGGGACAATGACGAACGCGGAGAAAAAGCAATAGTCCGAGATTGTGTGGAGAAGAAGAAGAGGAACAAAAAAAAAAAGAACCGGCGAGAGAGGGAGAAGGAGAAAAATAGCATGTGCGCGCGGATTTGACGCACGTTCGCATCGCCGCGACGACGACATTGTGCGCGGCCATTCAGCGGTAATTTCGGAACAATGGCCCTCTGTGTTTTCTATCGGGAACGTATAATGGACCGTCGCGCGCCCCCACGAGGTATATACGTACCAAGTGTAGGTGGCTATACACACGTGTGGCTTGAATGGAGGGGGGAGGCCGAAATAAAGACGAGGAGGAGTTCGGCTGGGGTGCTGTGAAAGGACCACGGCGAGATTCGAACTATTGGATCTCTTGGTCTCTATGTCTTTTTCTGGGTGTCTGTCTTTCTTGTTCTCTTACCTTTTTCGTTGCTTTGGAGA
>UELX01000846.1:0-58800 GCA_900480035.1 Eupelmus urozonus
GGTGGGAGGGGGAGCGAATATTTTTAGTCTGATTGATCTTGAAATTTTTTTTTAATATGGGTTGAATGATTGTGTTTAAATGTTGTGATTACATTTTTAAATTAATTTATTTTTTGCATATTATTATACAATTGTGTTTAAGATATTTAAATATAGTCAATTTATACTCATTAGTATCGAAATCTAAGTTAATCTAATAAGTATTATATATTATTTAAACGATCGTATAAATTTTGCTAACTAGAAGTTTTTGCCTATTCTAGCAATTATCTAAATTCAAACGTTCACAACTTCAATTTATTTAAAACAATTACATTGCTAACATTAAAAATAACTTCAAACAAAAGAAAAGTTCAATTATCATTCATACTTATCGGTATACAAAATCATCTCTTCATCCCCACCATCCACCCAAAAAAAATCTATTCCTTCACTTCACCGCAAGTCCGATCTCTCGCACGCATCTCGGCGAATTGATATAAACGCCTTCATTACAAAGCGCACAACTCTCCAGCGAGATACTTGGACGTGAAAAATCTTCAGTAAGCAAGCCAGCAGCTTAATAGCGATCATCTGTCTTGAATGAGCGCCGAGCTTTTTATCGGGCCGTGAAAAGAAAAAAAAAAGCGCCGAGAAGACAAGCCTGCGAGATATCGCGCGCTCGTGTGTATACATATCACATTGTCTTTGGGGTCGTTTACGCGAGGCGAGACAAATTATATAGGAAAAATTGGCCGCGCTCCGCGTGTGTCTGGGCTGGATTGAGACACATGGCCGTCGTCGTCGAAGTAGCTGCATAAATCACCGAGCGACTCGGGCTTGGGTTAGCGGCTTTTTTATTCTTGTTAGGCTGTGCGAGTGATTTTTTTTTGCTTTTTGGATGTACGGGGATGTGTTTTTTTCAGAATGAAATTTGCAAGAAATTAAGATGTAGCTTTTGTTAATTTTTTTTAAACAAAGGTTTCGTATTGTTTTTGTTATTGCAGACAGACGCTGTAACTTTATTCGTTTTGATAAGCTGGCAATTCAAACAAAGCTCGGATAATTAATCGAACCCAACTAGAACCTCGTTACAGCTTGATTAATCGCTAGCAGGGCTCCTTTGTTAAAAATTACGTACTGATTCCGCGATAACATCAAAATCAGCATATCCACAGCCTTCCTACCCGGCGTCACTCCCACCTCCATTATCGCGATGGTAAATCATCCCTAACACACTTGCCGAAAGAATGCGCAAAACAAATGTAGCCGAATTAATTTAATGACGCCGACGTGCATCGCCTCCACAAAGCGACTCGCTCGCTCAACTCTCTCTCTCTCTCTCTCTTCTCGCTCTATTAAAATATTCAGAGTGAGCCCCGCGCTAAAGCTCTTTTTATCGCGGGGGTATCTGCGTGCAGCTCCGAAACGTATATACACACACGAGTGGGGTACGAAACAACGGAGTGACGACGGCTTTTTTCGGCCGAGGCGTTCGACCCCTCGGCTATTCACTTGGTTCTCTCTCTTTCCAAGTTGCACACATGCGCGAGCTACCGCGTGTATACACGCTTTTTTGTAGCGCTGCTCGCCCTTCGACGCGACACGCGTACATGGGCGATTACATGAATCATTAAAAAGTGGGTGGGAGAGCGAGTTTTAAAAGTACATCGGCGGCAAGAGAGAGAGAGAGAGCGGGGTGAGTTGTTTTCGATGAACAGGATTACGCGGAACGCTGGAAAAATAATTTATAATCCTTTGCGTAATCGCGGTCGAATGAAATATGCAACAGTTTCCGACTCGCTTTGACTAATGTCTTTTTAGAATTGCAGTCTAATTTTATAATTGATTTTAAATTCTCCAGTTGTAACTGCCACATAATAGCTTTCGAAGAAGAATAATTTTAACAATTTTCAGAGAAGGTTCAATGAAAAGCAATTTATTAAATAAATTCGTGTAAAATAAAAATCTTTCGGTAAATGAAAATCGATTCTGCAAAAAAGGACATCATAAAAATTGATGTCGAAATTTAGAAATTCACCCAACCGACAACAACAAAAATTTCTCTGCTAAGCAGTGTATTAACCCGCGCCATATCCACACCGACTTACTTAACGCGGAATCAGCCCTGTACTCATCACGTGCGCGTCCCCCTGCCGCCAGCTCGGATCTCCCCTCGCTCGGTCCGCACTGCCCCTGTGATTTGGCAGCCCCAAGATCGGCATCTCTCCTTGTTTCTTTCCTCGCTCGGGTCGATTGATTTTCGAGCTCGGCGGCTACGAGAGAGAAAGACAGAGAGATGTATGACGTAGCCACGTGGCTGGCTGCGGCGCGTGTATGGATTTGGAAGGAGCACGAGGATGACTGTGCGCATTGTTTTCGGCCGTGTTGTTGGTGGATCGTTTGCTATGTTTATTATTTTATTGTAATGTTGGGGAACTCCCTTAAGGGTAAAGATAAACTTGACATTAGAAAAAAAAAATTAACTTAAATATCTATTACAAATGTATTTTGTTTGTTATGAAATATCAAATCAATATTATTCTATTTATTTCAACAGTGATATAGCAACTGTTACGGCTCATTGACTTAATAAACCTAAAATTCAACAAACAAATCACTCTTTAAATACAATCGACTTCTCATAGATTATTTCCATATATTAATAATTCGTCGTGACCCCAGCCATAAAAGTCACGCGACCGTTTGAAAAATAAGACGTCAACAGTCTTATTCGATACCCACGTGCCTTTTTACATACGAACGCGGAAGTAGCTAGATCGGCGCTCATCGCGACGTTTTATCATTTTACCAAGCTCTCGAGCTAATTACGATCGATCATCGCAAGTTCGAGCTACTTTTGGACACGCGCTCGAGAACGTTTCAACGACCTCTCCAGCTTTTATTTCTGAGCTTTTTCCGCTAGGATCTCGAGGGTGGACGAAAAAAAAAAAAAAAATTCGCGGGCGGTCTTCGAGTGGTGAATTACCGACTGTAGTTTTTGCGCGGACGAAAATGTGGGACCGTTGCGCTGTGCCGGATTGAATTACTGGATGGAAGTTCATTAGTCATCGGGGTTTTTATGAGGATAAGAATAATAGGAATTAGCTGTAGGAACTGTGGTCGGAAGAAATGAATAAAATTTATTTTAGTCTGAATTAAGGAGCCCGAATTTAGATTTTAGAAATATTAAAGCATACTTAATACAGTAACATACAGTAGCATTATAATTTTATCACCAAACTCCTTATTAATCAATTCCGAAACAAGCAATTAAAACCGGAACGTTTTATTAACTCGCTCCAAAGAGACCGCCAGCGGCTCCTGAAACCCCCGCCGTCGTTTTTCATCCTACGATTACCGTACATTACTCCATCGGCCGCTAATGACATCACCTGGAATCGCTAATTACACCAACTCCGGCGTATATCCCCCGCGCATAACTTTCCCTGCGAAAGCTCCGCGAAACACAAAACAACTTTCAAAACTGCGCGAAACAAAACCCGTTCCTCGAAAGAAAAAAAGGAGAGCTCAAAAACGCGTCCCCCGGGGGAACACGACGCCATAAATTAACCGCATTAATAAATCCACCGCGGCGGGGAAAAAAAAGCTAAGAGAGAACACGAAGCAACGAAACCTGCTTTTCTAAAACCACCCACTAGCCGCGGCTGGCGCATAAACTACGGAGCGTGGGTGAGGTCCGTTCACTTTCCCCGCGCGCGGACAGAACTTTCGAGATCTCGAGGATACTGCGTCGTCGTCGCCGTCGTCGTGGTGTTTATGCCGCTGGGTATGTGTGTGTAGGTGCAGCTACGATTCTGATCGGTCGGAGCGAGGTTGCCGCGTGCCGTTTCCCACGATGTGGCCTGCGGAGGACGTAAGTCGATGTGTCGAACGACGCTCGGGGATTTTGTAATGTCGTTTATCGGCTGTGTCATCTGCTACTTTTTTTCGGTGTAAATGTTGGTGTTTCTGTGTTGGGAAATTAAAGTACCTTTTTTGCAAAGGATTATTTGTTAATTAGGTTATTGTTCATGACGGTATTATTCCACCTTTCAAAAGCTACTATTACAATGCATTAACCAATCCAAAAACTCCCTTCTCTGCAACAACTAAACTCTCAACTTGGATCCCGGAAGCGATAGAAAACCGAGGAAAAATATTTTCCTTGAGCGCAGCTCTCGTTCCATACAGATGTAGGTCAAAAGCCTAACCGCGCTCGAGAGCGATCGAGCAAAAATTCGCTATCGCTCGACCGCGCGCGCGCGCGAGAGCGCGGCAGTCGTGTACATGGGTACATATATACATACACACGTACGCCTGGCGTATACGACTTCTCCTTTTTACGGGACAGCGCATGGATATACTTTCGTAGAGCGAGAAAGTTCGTCACGCCTGTTCCCTGGGCTCGCTCGAGTGAAAATGCGGGCGGCGAGAAGCTACCGGAGCTAGAAATCTACCGGAGGAAAAGAAAGGTTGGGATTGAGTGGCTTTTGGCGAGAGAAGAGTTGAGAGATTGGGTGGATCGCGTTTGTTGCTAATCGGTGATCTTATCGGTTTTTCGAAGTCGATTTTTGTTATTGATGGTTGAGCGAGAGAACGGAAAGTGTCTGCAATCGTTTTGCAATAGCGTTTTTGGTTTTTGTAGCCACTTTTGATTTGCAATTTCTCAATTTTGGTTGTGCTAATATCGCGAGGAATTTAAATTTTAAGTAATATAGCTTGTTTCTTTTATTTTATCAATTAAAAGACTTGTTTACAAATGGTAACATTTTTTTCTTCTTTATATATCTTTAAATAGCTTCTGGAGAACAGTGACTCATTATCCAAAATTATTCAACTCAATAGTTTCTTTTGGCTTATATTAGTAAACCGTCATTTTTGAGGAGAATTGAAGAAAGGCAGTCAACGAAGTAAATGAGTTAAAAGCAAGTTCCAGATTTATAAATTTGACAACGACAATACCTGTGACTTCTACTCAAACTACTCAATTCCATTTTTGTATGTTTTCGAGAAATTGACGTTAATTACTTATAAAATCATACCCTATTTTAATTATTACATTATTTAATTTAGGTATCTTTTACATTCAAACATATAGCTAAGCTCATCGAACACAAATCGAATATATAAATCAAAGAAATCAAAAAAACTTAAGAAGTAATTGACACACATTTCTCTAAACTCGTCGATCACTTCAAAATTCTAAACCCTCCTCTATCAATCACCTCGCAATCCACCATTACAAAACCCCATCAACCCTTTCCCCAACATTACAACAATCACCCCAAACATAACAACCCCCATACACATCCACTCCTCCACTGGATATCCACGTCCGTTAATAATTTCACGGCTCCGCGGAAGAGTGCCGCCGGCGCGCTGGTTCAATAGCGCGCGGGCGGGACTCGTTTAGAGCGATCAATTGAGAAGAGAGCCGCGGCCAACCGCAGAAGCTGGCTCGCGCCGTTTAGCTACCGGTATGCGTGTGCGCCTGACACTCTCCGGCCGCTGTGACACGGCTGGATTTCGTTACGCGATATCTGACGTGAACCGCAGGTGTTAGCTTTTTGCGGTGCACGAGCACCGATGCTGCGCGCTCTGCTTTTTGAGATTCTCGGATTGTTTGGTGCCGCTGGCTTTTTGGTTTTCGAGAGGTTTTGTTGGTGGGAGAGGGGTGGGTGGACGGACGGTGTGGTTGGGTGAGGGGTGGAGATGGGTTAGGATTCTGGGAGCTTGACCTGCGCTATTTTTTTTAGACGATTGTTTTTTAGATAAATGAATGACAGGTATATTTAGCGCCAACATGAATTGATTTATTGTTTCGATTGTACACTAAAGTTACGAGAATTTATAAATTAGTAAAATGAGTTATTCTTCAACCATTTATTTCTACTTGGTACATCATTTGACAATGGCACTAATTTTTTTGTAGTTTTTTTTTATTTCTAGAAATTTTATTTCTTTAATTTTTTCTATAATAGCTAATGCTTTTCTTCAAATTTTTTGTTAAACACGTGTCGCAAAAACGATGTAAAAAAAAACTTTTAAATGAGTTGTAGATTTGAAATAATCTTTTGTTTACTTTGAAAAACTTTACATTAAGATTTCTATATCATACTAAAATTGAAGCTACTTAGTAAATAACATAATAAAACGCAAATTGCCGCTCCATTCAAGACAACCCTTTTCAGTAATCCTCATTCACAAATCATGCAACTCTTATTTAATTATTTTTTGAACGATCATTCAAACACTGTCGAGTATGACGTATTTCTACGCGACTTTGAAAGTAACGCTCCGGCGCTAGACTAACCAGTTAAATGCACCTGCCGTTTATACCAAGTTTAAAGGCGCGATGATATTCCCCACGTCGTATTCACGTTTGTAAACTCCTCGCAAAAGTTAGCGACGAGCGTTAAAATGCATGTTTAAAGAATTGCCTTTTCGAGTTCGTGTGTACGCTTGTTTTGCTAAAATTGCAAGTCATTAACCTGCTTTCGCGTAAATGCGTCCTTGATACTTGCATCAAGCACTTATGCACCGCAGCGGAAAGCTATTTTTGTTTTCGTTAATTCTGATGCTTTTTGCATTTACGCGTGTAAACAAGCGTTAATGCCGGCTGGAGTAAATGAAAATTATTTAATCAATTTTTACTGACGCGTAAAAAGATAATATATTAAAACTGTTAAAGCGAGTAAACAGAGTTACGGTAATCGGAGAACATCAACTGTCGACATTAATTTCACCGATTTTAAGCACTCGGATGCTGGATATCGCATTGCCGTTTTATTTTGCACAAAGGCTCAACGTCTCGTTTGCCTATTTTCTGTTCCGATCATCAAAGAAAGAATCAAAGCCGTTAAAAACCTTTGGTAGGTGCGTCGCTTGTAAGCTTGAGTCTTAAAAGAAGACGAAGTCAAGTTTTTTTCTACCACTTGTGTACAGACTAAAGTCAAATTTTTTAATATATCTGTAAATAAAGTTCTTGATTATACTTAATAGGCTCAAAGGATCGTTGCAAAATGCTTTAAAATTGATTTATGTAAAGTAAAATTATATGCGATATCTTTGAATTCTTTCAAAAGATGTTTGTTTTAGGCGCTTTACATTTTATTTTTATATAGATATTAATAATATTATGATAATTCATATTTATCACTTTTTCCTATACTATTATTTGTTTTGTTTTATTTTTAGAAGTTATAAACAAGTATTTTGTAAAAACTCAATTAATGCAATTCAATTAAATATCACTACTGATTGAATAATGCCAAACTACGAATCGATTCAGGCAGCGCTGAAAGAAAGTATAAAACGTAATATAATACTTTTCCGCAACTCTATATTCGAACTTTTCATTCTGCAAAAAAAGTCACTGAAAAACTCATAAAGTGGATGCTAAAGTTCAGTCGCAGTATCTTTTCATCAATTCAGCAACTCTTGACAATTTAAATGTTAATTAGTTCTGTAAGTTTTCCTTATAATTAAATCTCCGACCATCTATAAAGCGAATATCGCGAAAATATAACAGCAATATATCAGTCACATTTTCTTAATTAGTCCCACCTGAAAATCCAGCGCACACACGTGGAAACTTTGACAAGTCCTCAGTTCGTCAGTCACAAATAAAAGCCTACTCCTTCAAGTATTCGCTCCAAAGTCCCAGAAACCGTCAAGTTTTCCATACCTCGTCCGCACACATAGGCGAAGTACTCGCGGCGAAACTTTACCGCGCGCAAGCGGCGCTAAGTTGCCAAGTTCCATCGTGTCAATATTCGCCGAGAAACCCGCGTGCGCGGATGCAGCCGTGCTCGGCACGCACTGCGCTTATATATATACGTGTGCTGCTCGTGCTGTCAAGCTCCATATATAATTACAGCCCATAGTACTCGGCAAGTTACACGATTCGCGCATTGTAGCAGCCGGTTCCTTTCAGCGCAGCCTCTCTCCAAAATATTCGGCTGCAGCTCAAACACGCACGCAAGTGCAGTATCTGCAGGGCGCGATCATGAGAAAGTCAGCGACGGTGAAAACGCGGGAGTAGGGGGTGAGCGAGCTCTCTCTCTGTGGCATTGATCGCGGAGCCACCCCATGAGTAAGCCCTAATAATGCTCTCCTCGTCTCTCTCTTTCAGCCACCCCCGTGCGAGTCTCTCTCGCCAACTGCGCCCTTTCTCTCTCTCTCTAACCCAATCCGCCGGTGCGCAGGCGCATAGCGCAGTGGCTCTCAACTCGGGGAGCCGGCGGCGCTCGGCGACCAGCTGGCTGGTCAGCTGATCGGGGGCGGCCGGCCGGCGAGAGCGCGCGCAAGAAGACGTCGCCTCGGCGCGTGTATATAGTTGAAGAAGGAGGAGGAGGCTGCTGTTCTGCTGCGGGATGTGCCGCTATGCCCTTCGCCGCCGCCGCTCGCATTAGCTTTGCAAACTAAAGCCATTAACGCGCGATAACGAGCGCAGTAGACGAGGACTAGGCTGCGTGTGGGGACTGGGTTTGTCGGCTGCTTTGAAAGAGTGACGCGACGTGCAGAAGTTGAAGAGCGAAGGATGCTTTGCTGATGCTTTTTGTCTGGGGGGTGTTTAGGGTGTTAATCGGTTTCTTAAATTGATATGCCCTGTTTTCTTTATTTATATAGTTTACTTGATTTCATGAAAGTGTATTATTAAACTATCTTTGAGATTAAATTCAAGCGTAAACAATAATTTACAAAACCAAACCACAGTCATCCTATCCTAAAAAAATTTTACCTACAAATTTTCATCGAATCCAGCAGTCCCTAAACCATACTATAACCATCTCCTAACAAACTCCTCCAACTACATCTCCTCCGCTCCTCAAAACTCGAGGAGAGCGCATCGCTTTTCTCGCTATATACACCCGACGTGACGCGACGTAGCGGGTGGGGAGCTATAGCTGGCGCGCGCGCGCCACGGAGCTTTACGCACGCGCCGCCGCGCGTCATCGGCTTTCCGATCACGCGGCGCTCGTTCGTCTTCGTTTTCGGCCCGCCGCCGCTGGCTCGTGTCTGCGGATATGGGCGAGCGATCGCGCGCCACCCTTGCGTTATATATACGTGTATATATGCGACACGTGTGTGGATATCACGCGAGAGCCCGAGAGAGAAAGGGACGATGACATTGAATTTCGCCTACTTTTCGCGGCCCCGGGCTTTTCGCTTTTTATGAAATTATGTTTCTAGACGGTCGGAGGTTGCTTTTTTGGTTGGTAAGTCGGCTGGTAATATCGCTGGGATGATAAGGGATGGGAGAAGGGGAATGTGTTTATTAGGGTTATGAAAAACGTTGGTACTGTAGATTTTGTTTCTGAATTTCTTTCTATTATTAATAACTTCTTTTTATAAAATAACTTTATAATAAATATTAAATTTTTTACTACCTACCCTCAACCCTCTTCGAAAAATTAAGCCGTCAACAAAACAGTCCATCCTCATCCTCACTCTCAAACCCAACCTACTTAGCTCAGGGTCGCGACCGCAGCGCTAACTTCTTACACGCTCCATAAAGCGCAACACAGCAGCAACCAGCACAATGGAGCGCTCCAGAAACCGGCGCGCCGGAATCTTAACGCGTGCGCGGCAATCATAATGGGATTTTAAGCGCTGGCCTCAGCGCGACGATACCTTTTGATTCACGGCCGCTTTGTTAGCCGGGAATTCGTCGGCCGGCGGAGTAGGGGATGGACTCTCTCAGTCTCTCGAACGAGTCCGAAGAGTAGATTAGCGTAATTGACAAATAGAGCCTTGGTCGCGCCGGGCTGTTAAGGGAGGAGACGAGAGAGCCGACGAGTGTTGAAGTTTCCTCAGGTTGCGCAAGCGCCTCTCGAGTTGCAGACTTGTTGCTTAGCTGGTCATTACGCGCCGGAATAGTTATGGCTTGAAGGGTTTTTGATTGTTTGGTTGGGAATTTGATCGGTTTTGTTTCTTGGTGGGGGTAATGGTTTTTTATTATTTTTGTAATTGATTATAGTTAAATTTTTTGTTGATGCTCTTCGTTTTAGAAGTGAAGTGAACATTATTAACAATAATAAACATTTTATAATAATGATAGATAAATACGCTTATTAATTACTAAAAAATTCATATTCAAAATAATTACCGATATTATACAGTTCTTTTAATAAACAACACGCTAATCCGCGCTAATAACGCTAACGCGTTTACGTAAACAAACGAGAAGAAAAAAATCAATCAACCACTACCCCCGCATTAATAAGCCCGTTATCTCCACCCACACCAGCTTCCATCATCCTCCGAAAAATTCCGATTGAATCAACAACCGACGAGCCGGCAAATCAGAGCCGACAATTACCCCGTCACTCTCCAACCTGTATACACCGCGCGCGGCGCTGGGGGCAAATAAGCCGAGCCGCTCTCCCGCGCGTTTGTCATCGCGGTTGTCGCGCGGCAAATCCGACACGATACCCAGTTCTGCAGCCTCTCCTATCCCCCCCTCTACACTTCGACGTTTGGTTACTCGCGCGAATGTATACCCTCCTAACCCTTTGCCGCTGAGTGCGACCCCTCCGATTTTTCGGTCCCGCGCCAAGGGCTTGTTACGTATTCAGCTCGGCGCGCCCGGCCTGAATATTTTACGCCTGGCGCGCTGCTGCTGCTTATGTTTTTTTTTTTTTGGGGGGAAATAAAATAAAAACGCCGCGTCGGCGCGATTATTTCGCTATGCGTGTACTTTTTGGGTTGGTTGGAGGATGGGTGGGGGTTATGTTTTATTTATGGAGAGGTGGACGGTTTCTTCGGTGTCTTTTGATTGTTCTTTTCTTGGAAGCTTATTTATTATTGAAAGTTGCGGTTTGGGGAGCTTTTGTCGGTTCCGAAAATAAATTAAGACTAACTGTTTGAGAGTTTAAATAAATCAAATAATCGGTACGGATCAGGGGCCCAATACTTAATTTAATGCAACGATCCTTTATAAATATTCATCTAATTTGTAAAACACAGCTCATATTTCTTACATCCGTTAAAACCGAGTAGCTAAACCGATAACCAGTTATCCAGCCGCCACATCGGGCAGCGACCGCATCGAATTATGCAAAGACATTTATTCAACCGCTCTTGCGCGCAATAAACAACGCTCGCTTGTACATACAAATCCCGTAGCGGCGCGCGCACGCGCGCGCTGACCAATTAATAAACGGCAGCAACAATTTTAAATTACGCACTTTGTATCTCTCGCGCGGGCTCTTTAAAAGACCATAAAACCCCTGCCCCCTCGACGCCTATTAAACCAGTGTCATAAGATATACAGCGTCCAATAAAAGTCCATTATCGTATATCACTTGCTCGATTGAATTAATTAATCTCTGTTCTGCGCGACGATAATTTCGAAGATTCAATGGAGGAAAAAACGAGGAGAGTGGGAGAGAGGAGCGCGAGCCAGCTGATCGATTCGCGTGTGACCTGCGGGGTTCGATGTGATTCTCTGGATTCTGCGAGAAATTATTGCCAATTTCGGTGCTTTTTGGGTTGGTATTAATAATGTTTTGAAAATTTATCGATTTTGAGTATAATTAATATTATTAAATGAATTGGTTTTACCCAATTTTCGTGCTTATGAAGAATCACCTGAGAATCTAGATTTATTCTAAAAGCGGCACTACATTTCGGATGACCGGATATTACATTTATTTTGTTTACTTTATTTAGGGACTCTAAAACTTAATTCGTTCGAGTTAACAAAATATAAGAAAATCCAATTATAAATTGATCTAATAATCTGATCAATAATACAACTATATAGTAATTAATATTCCCACAAACCTTCCTAAACCACTACTTAAACTCCAACAGCCAAACTAAACCACCTCCCTCAAAATCACCAAGCCCAACCAAGCCCACAACCTCAAACAAAAGCCCTCAATTTTTTCCCAAAAACCATCGATCCAGCCTCAATACAACCCAACAAACTCGAAATCCCAACCTCTCAGCGGTCCATCAATCGCGCCCCGCAGCCGGCTCTCATCCGGCGCAGTAAATAACCGCGCGCGATGCGCCGAAACAAACGACGAGCCGCACAACCGGCGCACATAATCGCCCCTGCCGCGCGCACGAGCCTGCCGCTCCTATCGATCTTTCAAACTCGCGCGCCGCCGCTTCAATGGCGACTTGCCGCAGAAATCTCTATTACTCTCGAAGACAGTCGAATCGCGCGCGTCTCGATTAATCGCGACGCCTTGGTATACTTCGCGCCGTGATCGTCGTTATACGTGAGTTATATGCGAATGTCGGGGTCTGTTATCACACCCTGAGGACGTTTTTGAGCGTCGTTCGAGGTATTGTTTTCACGATAAGGAGAGTGTAAACGCGCACTTTTGCGCGCTGGGTTTTATGATTAATGGGGCTTGTTTAGCGCGCGAAAGCGATTAGTAATTGGAGTTTATCGTTATGCGGGTATATGCATGCGGTTGGTAAATTATTTATTTTCAAATTTATGAGTTTTGAAGGTAATTTTATTATCTTATCTTTAATGGATTTTATTGAATTTAATTCGCCGCTGCAGGTTGCCGGCTTGGGATAATGTTTCAAGTGTTTTTATTTATGACAGCGTGTATTTACCGCGGTGACAGGAGAGCGAGATGTTAATTGATTTCGTGATTTGTGTGCGGATAATTATGTGTTATTTATTTCACTGGAGTATGGATATGGCAATTATCTATCATGAAACGCTGTATTTTTTACCCTTTTCATCTTTAAAAATTCGATGTATACTTAGAGTGAAAGATTTTTACTGCTGATATCATTTATAATTTAACCTCGTTTCTTTGTATAGACAAACATAGGGTTTGAGCTTTAAATGGACGTTGTCTTATCAGTTTCGGACAAAACCACTTAAAGTAGATAGTGGCCTAGACCGGTAAGACAGCAGATTATATATTGTGTAAGATACACGCGTTCTTAATGATACATGGAGTCATTATGTAAATTAATTCCATTTGTCAAAGTTTTATGCAACGATACGTCAAATTTAAGATAGATTGGAGTCAAAAAAATTGTGGACAAACATAGTGTAATAATATTAGGATGGCTACTGAATTATTTGCATTACTGATAAGACTTGTTCTGATTGACCGCGAAATTAATATGTAGTAGGTATACATGTTTTATTAGTACTACTATTAATAATTAATATTGTGAATTTTTGATCTTGAATCACCGTACTTATGCCCTACTATATCGCTGCAAACGCTTACGCATCATCGCTTATCATATTATTAGATGTCATAATGCTTAACTGGTAGAGCCATGTGACAAATTTTTCAACAGTTGCGTTGGTACTAATATAAAATAAAAGTACACTCTATTCAGAAATCATTATGTCTGAAATAAAGGTAATATGTTAATTAATTCTATATAAAAGTGAACTACAAAATTTACTAAATACATCCATAGACTTGTCAGTTTCATGTTACTTAATTATTTTTATTTCCAATTGTAACATCAATAATTATTATAAAAACTCCTTTTCACACTCACTATAAATTAATATTATTTTAGATGAAAAGAATAGTATGTAAAATTTAAACAAATGCGTATATACATTAATACATGTAGATATTTTATCTTAACACCTTTAAAGATATTCTTTAAGTCTAAAATAGAAATTATAATAACACAAAGTAATCGATATATCTGCTATGATGAGTTATGGAACACTGACGCAATGGCAAAAAAGTGTCGCCCTTGTTTACACAATCGCGTAGTTACATTGATTTCGCGGAATTTCTCATCACGTCATCGTCATTAGAGCAAGGATTTATTACGTGGAAGCTTTTAATGCGATCGGAATTCTTAGACGCAAAAAACACCCTTCGTATCGATTACTCTTCCTTTTCGGTGAACAAAACAGAAGGAAGTTAGTGTTTTCCTGTTATTATTGGTTTTAAGCTCTTTATAAGAACAATTTAAGTATTTTCCAAAATTTAATGTCAAATTTTGTCAATATTTATAATAATTAATCAATCAACATTCAATGCTTTCTTTAAAAAAATAATTCAGCCTCGTAAACATCGTGAAAACATATTTGGTTGTCAAAAGGTAGATCTCGATTCCGTAGTCAATATTGAAAAAAAAAGTAAACTTTTTTTATCACAAATGACCGATTAGTTATATTATATCACGCATAAAAACTTTTGTCTTACATTCAACTTTTTTCATAATGAATCTCTCCCATCTGTCTTATTCTTCGAACTCAAACTACAAGAATCGAGAATTTATACAGATGATCAGAGAGTGAGCCAGTGATTTTTTAACCTCTCAATGGCACATCAATTACTTTGCGGCTAAATCTTAACTGTTCGCACACATACACTTACACGCACCTCAACACCCACACGCGCACATAGAAAAAAAAATGTTATATAAATGTAATGATGAAAAACACACTGTACACGGCACCCTAACATGACCGATCGGTCTGGTCTGACAGATCATCGTTGCCTGTCCCCAGGAGGCCCACCCCGTACTACGGCCAGCCTGACTACCGATTCTACGAGCTCAACAAGAGGTTACAGCAGCGCACCGAGGTGAGTCTTGATAAACATTTTATACTTTCATTTTCAGTGATTTATATTGGCTCGTAGTAGATTTTCAATTGTTTATGTAATTCGTATGCAGTAGTGTAATAACACTACTTATGAATATATAAAATAAAAAGAAAGTGCACTACTGTTAAATATTTTTGCTTTGAATTTAATGCGAAACCTGAGGGACATTTGATTCTTGTGAAACGTGATAATCATGCAATCTCATTGGGCAATTCCGATCTACTTATTAACCTTATATAGTAAAATGGAACGGAATGAACGAAAGGAATTCAAATAACATTTCAAAAGAAATCATGTTCCTCAGATGTGCCTATACTGGAAGCAAAATTTTTGATACGTAAACCTGCTGACATTTATAAGTGAGCTACTAATTTCATATTAAATTAAATCTAAAATCTGGACAATTACCGACATCGGTGGGTAACTCATTAAAAGAAACTAACGCACATTGCATTAAATACAATGCAAAATTCCAATAAATTTAATGTCAATATTAAAATTTTCATGAACAATTTAACAGTGCATGCTTTTTTACACTATTTCTTTTATAATAATTGAGAAAAGTTATACTACTAGTAAGCCAATATTTTTAGAATACGTCAGTAACCATTTTAGTTTTTTAACCGAAACTACATTAGACAAGTTTAATAGTCAACATAATATACAATGCTCATTGATTACCAATTTGAAACAGTCGCGGCTATTATTTTAACATTACCAATCGATAATTCATTCTTGCTCTCTATCAAAAAAACCTAACCAAAACAATCACTCTCACTCTCAAAAATCATCTCCACAAAGACCTACCCACACACGCACCTTTACACCATAGCCCCGCAGTTCGCACCTTATAAAATTATCTCTGGCCCACATACGGCACAGCGCGCCGGCAGACACTCGCATACCTGATCGCATACGCGCGCACCTCTTTGGAAAGATTTCCGATAAGCGATAAGATATATACTTACGGGCGCGTCGATCGACGGGCGAGCATATGTTGTGCCGCGCGAGCGCGAGCTCACCGCCGTTACAGCGATCCCATCGCTTTCCGATAAATGTGTGTAAGCACACACGCGCGCGCGCGCGCGACCGCATCGGCCTTCGATAATGCGCGATCGATAGATCGACCTTCCTGATGTTTGCCGAGATGCGTCCAGTGTTGATTCGCGAGGATAGGAGCTCGCTTGATTTTCGCGGGAGTTTTAGATATGGGTTTTGAGAGGGGGTGTTTTTGTTTATCGCGTTTTTGGCGATTTTTTTTCTAGATTGGGTTGTGCTTGGTGATAATAGAATTCTTGATGGTGGAGTTTGGTGACTTCATTTTCTTGTGATTCATTGAGAATTTTCCAAGTCATTGTTCAGCGGATGATTTCATTCATCATTGAAACTTTCCGATGACACGCATATGAAGTATCTACAGCAATATTCATTTTACCGTTGTAATTTAAAAACGATTAACAATCAAAGTTTTTGAAAACGCATCTCAAAAAATCAGCAATATTGTACTACATTCACAAACCCAACCCAACAAAACAGCTCCAGCCAAAACACCCACAAACATTAAGACAACGAATCTTTCACTCCGCGCGCGTATAACTAAGCAGAGCACTTAGACAGCTCATCGTCTCCGCTCATTCCGGCAACGTTACCAAATCCACTAGTCCAGCTATAGCTCACTCTTAGGCAGGCCGGGGACCGACAGAGCCGATCGATCTTCTCGAGGCAATCGTAGCAATACCCAGCGATGATTCGGTAATCAGTTGTAGCCTCGTAGCTCGGCGCGGGATTAGCCGGCACTTACAAGGCCGCCGCCGCGTAGCCGAGCTACCATCAATCTTACAGGAGAGCGAGAGAGCTTCGCGTACATAACGGGTTAATAAGCGCTTTCGCCGCGCTGAGAGAGCAGCGCGCGCTTATCGGTCAGATTTGCGCCCGCTGATTGTTCGGTGCGTTGGAGCGGCTGAACTAAGGGTGTTACACTGCTGCTGCGTTAGGGAGAGAATGTGGGGGATGAGGGCTGGATTTGGTGTGGGAGAGAGAGGGTTGATGCTTTGCGTAAAGGGAATGCTGAGTTGTCAAGTAGGGTAAAGATGGAATGGTGGAGATGAAAGGCGATCTCTAATTGTCTGAGAAGCAAAGATCGATTTATACAATATAACCGATTTACAAATTTAGAAATAAGGATTTGAGGAAGGATAGCTTGTCAGAGTTAACTCGGCATGCTTACTCTATGAAATATGTAGCTTAATCTATACAATTCAGAATCACCCACACACATCATTGAATCCTTCTAATTTTTTACACAATCATTCACCACAACGAAAAAAAAACCATTACCACGATATCCATTGTCACTCTAAGAATCACCCAGCGCGCAACAATTCGTCGATTGTCTCCTTCCACCCCCCCCCCCCCCCGGTCGTTTGCATTGTGTCTCTCTTATCGAGAAGCCGTATATTCTCGGATTTTTTGCCGCTCTTTCTCTCTCTGGTCCCCGCGAGGCTTTTTTTTTTTTACCGAGGGCCATATTTTCACTTCGCCCGGAGAAATTTAAACGGTCGCGGGGGCTGAACGATGCCGACTAGATCTCTATTATGGCCAGAGTCTCGGGGAGACGCGAGTATGGCTGGGGTGTTGTGATGAAGAGTCTCTTTTTTTATTAGAGGATGAATTCTTTTGGTGGGTGAGACTGTTTCGATCTCGGCATGTGTAACTGATTTTTTATATGTGGTGGGTTAGTTTTTGCTAATAGTTTCGTGGGTAGAATTTTACTGGCTTTGATTATAAAAATGCTACTATGATCAAAACATATAATAGTTAATATTTATTTATTTATTTATTACCAGTAGCAATTTTACATTACATTTACATTTACATATATAAAGTAAATCCGCAGAGGAACATGCGATTCCTGTGTGCGGTATATACTGGACTTAAAATTAACTTAAAATTAAATACAAACATAATATGACAATTTTCACTTTCAATAGCCACTTTACATTTCAAATTCTTAATCCAATTAAAGATATTTTCGCAATCATCTTCGTATTAAATTGCGCAATTATTCCGAATCCAACTAGCATTAATTTTGCATTCTTATTATAATTGATTGTTATAATATAATTATAAAAACCATATAACGAATATGCTTTGTAATCCAGTAAAATTGAGACCAGTAAATTTAGCGGTGACAGAAATCTAAAGCCAAGAGAAAGAACGCGGGACAGAGAATTTTCAGGAAAAGCTCGACACCCTTCGGGTCTAATTTGAGCGCCGAAAGTAGTCCAGTCACAAATAATACTTTCGCGCGCAGCAGATGGTTCCTTAGGTGACTCTATTGGAAAATGTTAATTAAAGTACCCCGATTTAAACTTCCGATGGATGCTCCTTCGAAAGCTCAGATGGCTCAAACATTTTTCATAATTTCAGTACACATCTTGACAAACTATATAAACCAGTTTCTATGAAAAAAAAACTCATTAGCATACCTACCTCGCATTAGTAATGCATAACGACTAATTATCATAAATCGCATTATTAAAAGAATCCCGATTCCTAATCGCCGTAAAAATAAAGAAAAACAAAGCACTCGTGCGATCGAGCGTTCACCCAAACAAGCAGAGCTCTCGCCTACAGTCCGTGGTAAATTAAGGGATCACAGCGGGGCTTATCGCGCCTCGGCTCGTCGAACATCTCTATGACGTAAATATCAGCGCGTCAAATCGAGCGAGCTGATAAGATCCTACCTGGCCCCTGGGCTTATCTCGTAAAATCGGAGCTTCGCGCTCGCGCGCGCTCAAGTTTGCTGCGATGCTGCATTGCAATTATATGAAGCTGGCTGCGTGTGTGTGTATTTGAAATCGTAGTTGCTCGGGATTATTTCGCTAGGCTAACCTTGGCACCCTTTTTCACGTATTGGTATGCGCGTCTTTTATTGCACCGTTGATCGCTTGGCTAAGCGAGCTTCTGCAATTTTCTATGGTTAGAGAGATTTTGGGTGGTGATTAAATTTTTCATTTTTCTGTAAGCAGTGCTGATGTGTACAATATTTAGCATTAAAGCTTTTTAAACTTGATATTAACATTAGTATTTTTTAATACTTACTAAAAATGATTTCATAATATTTACTATATTAAACTAAAAAAAAACGTTGTTGAATCAACTAAATCAGCTTTTCCCCGTAACGAAGCCTCTCGTTTTGCTGAAAAACAATAAGAATATATATATACGCACACATTTCGAGAATCATTAGCGCAACATTTTCTCGTTACACGCGTACAGGCCGAAGCTGAATCCATTCAGCTTGAGAGCTTGGGCACGCGCTTATAGTCGCGCGCATTAATCCACCGCGAGAAATAAAATCCACACGACTAAAAATAGCGGCATAAAATTTAATTGGACCGCGCGCGCGCATTCCATCGCTATTTAGGGACAAAAGTTATGCGCGAGCCTGAAGTAGCTCAAAAAATAACGAGACTATAAACAAAGTTTCGCTCTCTTAATAAAAGAAAACGAATCGAGAATACCCAGGCATCTCTCCCTCTCTTTCGAAATTCGCATATTTATCGATTACAACGGGGAGTGAGAACCTGCAGCATCGACCTTCTCCCTCGTTTAAGGCCCTGCGTCAGGTGGACGTAGGTGGTCGTGAGAGAAGGAGAGAGAGAGAGAGAAAGAGCGAGGCCTAGGACGAGCTGCAAAGGCAAAACGAAGCGAGAGAGTCGGAGAAAAAAGGAAAGAACAAGACGAAGAAGTAGAAGCGGCCGGAGAGAAGTGTGCAAGAGGAGAAAAACGAATAGGATGCTGAACGGAAAAAATCGCCTCGCGCTTTTTCTCTCTCTCTCTTTCACTTGCTAGCTAGCTGATAGCCAGGGATGTAGCGGTGAGCTACCGGAGCCCGTAGGCTCGATCTTTTACTAGGAATACTAGTGTTTTAATTTTTATTCTAGTTACGTTCATTTTTTTGTTAATAATTATTAGAGATTTTTTCATTTTCTATAAATATTTATTACACATAGTATAAAACAGTTATTTATACAATGTAGATCTTAAAGTGCAATTAAATATTTGTATAGTAAATACAATATTCCTTTAAATAATAAGTTTGATAAAAGCTATTTAGCAATCTTGTTAGTTCTGTTAGACATGCATTGTCATTGTTTCGAGTAATTTTCCCAGCGGAAATAGTAATTTTTAATACCTATTCCCTCGATGTTCATAAAATGTAATGCTAATGGTCTGTTAAATATATTAGCTTTTTGCATGTCTCATTGGATACTTACTAAAATGAAAATTTTAAATTTTGTACTGCAAATATAGTTGTGTTCGTAATATGAAAGCATACAGAAAATAATTTATTAAATATATATGGATTTTAATTATTCGGCAGTTCAATAATTAAATTACTTTCATTACATAGTTGAATATTGATCTTTTTCTTATTTTACATATGCTACAACGAAATATATTAATATAAACCAATAATTAAATAATTCTTTTATTTCAATCGTTTTACTATCAACAAAATATCTAACCATAGAAACAGCTTAGTTAATTAATCCAAGTCCCAAGACACTAGGACTAAACTATCCGCGCAACCCATAGATCATCGCATCACCCAAAAAAACCATACTCTTCCCTACTTCGCTTTCATTTCCAATTCAGCTCCGCTCGCCAAAAGAAAATCGGCAACAGGAAAAAAATCGCCAGAGCCGCGGCGCTCTCGCAAGAGGAAAAAAAAAAGTAAGAAGAAATCGATTTGCCCATTATCTCCGTCGAATTTTTCTGCTGCGCGGGCGCGGCTTTCTATACGTCCAGGCGCAGGAAAAGCGAGGAGGCTCTCTCGGTGCTTTCTCTCGGCTAGGCGGCGCGAGGAGAAAGAGGCGAAACTTTCTCGCGCCGGCCCGTAGCCATTTCTTTTCCCTAGCTCCCGTATAAGAGAGCACCGGGTTAGTTGCAGCGCCGAGAGGATGTATGTAGGAAAACCGGCGCGCTAACGCTTTTTTGCTGCCGCGAAGGATAAAGTAGGTGAGGATCTTGTAGGTTACTGCGTATCGGGCTTTTTAATGGGCAATCGTTGCCCGATGATTAGTTGGTGATTGTATGGATGAGCTGGGAATGAGCGTGGTGCGAATTGGATGTTCTCTTTTGGATGCTGATGGCGACTGGGTTGTAAAAAGTGGAATGAGGTTGTGCGAGTTTTGTCTTGCAGCGTTAAAGATATGTAGTTAAAAGTAGTTTAAATGAAGGATTAATAAATTAGATTATTTTGATTTAATTTTGTATTTCAAATTAATTTTTTATTTAAAATATAAAATAGTAATTTAGTCTCTAGATTTATGTTCTTAAAATATCTGCAGAAAATCGTGGTTTTTTAAATTTGAATCGTAGATTCTGAGAGAGATAAAAGTTTGTGATTTGTGACAAAACTTCATTTTAATAAAATTTTTTGAAAATTTTAACAAGCGCACGCTACATTTAGTTCGCCCACAGTTGGGATCAAGTCAGGTCAAATTCTACAGGTATCTTTTTCCATGCGTTGTCGCAGTTTCTATCACAGTACATATACACATTCACATACCCGGCTCGTGTTTATTAGCCGCGAGGAAGCAAAAAGTATCGCAGTATTTGAGGAATCCTGTTACAGTGGTTTTACAGGTTTGCAGCTCCAGTTCTTAGTTTTCAATTACAAAATTCAATGTTGATCGATCGCTTGATTGACACATGCCCGAGCGTGTCGTAATAGCGAAATTAAATCTTCGATAAATAGAGTTAAGCCATTTGCTCCTGATGATTGAGGTACTTTCCCAAATGCTTTTAGCGCAATTTCCTCTTAAAATGTTTGAAATCTAGCTTGCGGAATTTCAACATTAATCACTTTTTAACCAAATCCAGCGCGCTAGCAAAAAGCCGGATACATCGCCGCTATTCAATCAAGCCTTAATGCAACATTCAAAATTCAAGAAACCCAAACCGATAAACCACCAACACCATCGCACGCACAAAACCTTCACCCATACTCACTTCCCACCTACATCGCTATTAAATTATAACTACACTGCAGACAAGTCACCCGGTTTCTTCCTCCCCACCAGCTCGTCCTGTTTCATCTCATTACCAAGTCTCTCCTCTCGGCGCGTTTTCACGCACACGACGATTGACTCATCAGGATTCGCCCACGCAAAGCGGAGCGCCGCTGGGATATGACATCCCGGCGCGCGCGAGGCCGTAAATCGCGTGATTTGCTGGGAAGCGGCCGATATGAGCTCGCGCGTGCGTCTATGCAGAGTGCGCTAGGCTGGATATGCGAGCGAATTTTTTCGAACGCGTGGGTGGAATAGCGAGAGGGATGTATATCGCGGACAACGAATGTGGTTTCCTGGAAGTTTTAGACTTTGAGATGTGCTCGGTTGCGATTGCTAAGTTGGTACGGGCAGGTTTTTAGTTTGTGTGTGTGTGTTAATTTTTGTATTTGATTGGAGAGCTAACTGATTTATTTTTTAATTTGCATTGATAAATCAGCTTTTTTAGTTGATGATAATTAAGGTAATTAAGGGAATGGTGTTTATTATTTGTAATTTTATTTTTTATGCTTGCTGCTAGTAATTAATTGTGTAGCAATTATTTTAATATTAAAATAATTATATATTTCGAATGAATTTTATGCATTTCTATATGAAATAATTTTCACATTAATTATAGCTACAGCTGTTCTATTAAAAGTTATTTTAAGTAGTCTCACTACGGGTATGTACTTATCCAAGTTAAACATAGTACTCCAAGTCGCTGAAGTAGAACATACTGTTTTTTATGTTTCAATATGTAAACAGATTTTCGTAATTTTTATTATTCAATTTGTTTGAAACGAAAACATATAATAATTTTGTCTATGATATTTACAAATTTTTCTTTTTCTTTGTGATAAATAGATCTCTTACATCTTATAAATATATTAACTAAAAAATAGTCTTTTTATATTATTTATAATTTCAAATTACACTGTTCATCTTGCAATTTATGTTTTTATCTTGAAAGTATTGAACTTCATATAAGAATCTCACAGTTTCTGAAGTTGTAATAACTTATTTTGTACAAGTTAATATGCAATATATCCGCATAACTTCATAATATTCCATTATTATTTTAAACTAAACTACACAATTAATGTTGCTTCTGAAATATTCTTAAAAACATCCACATTTTCAAAATCTAAAATAAGCCTTGTAAAATGATATACATACATATGTAAGAACAAATCATGTGTCGCAGAGGCATTAATTTCGCGAAACCATAAAAGCTGCGCGCGAAATCGCAGAAATGTCTCAAGCGTCACGTATATATATACATAAAACAACAAAGTCGCAATATTTAAATTTGTAGCTTTGCCAAAAATGAGACTAAATGCCTAAGACGATAAATTTCTTTCATGTGCCTATCATCGGGCGTAACGGTATTTTCTTTGGCTGTGAAAAAAAGTATTGAGCTTTCATCAAACTCATATGTTTCACACAAACGACTTGAAGGAGAAGACAATATTTGGCTCGTGGTTTTACTGCAGCTTATACATAAGGCATTTAAGCGACTTTTATTTACTATATATAACTATATGCTGCATCTATTCCGAATTTCGTAAAAGTTTTATTAGTTAATGTAAAAAGTTCTTATTTAAGTTTTCAATTATTTTCTGATATATTGTAGATATGACTCTATTATTCGTTGGTATATTAAGTTTGGAAAAAAAGTGAATCTATTGATCACCGCGAACTAGAGAAAGCTTAAACTCAAAGACTCTGATATATATTAATATTTCATAAATCAATATGGTTCAAAGTCAGTAACCCAAGGAATCTAACCTTTGTATCTTATAACTCCAACGAAAGCCTTTGTAGAGCACATACGATTACTAACCAATAATTCAATATAATCTTAGTTCTGATGTTTCAAAAATAATTTGTAAGTTCAATACATTTATACTTCCGAATACTTTTGAATTTATTTTTAACGCATGTAAAATATTCAAAAAATTATTCATACAAAAATAATTTTCAGTGATTAACTAAAGTCGTAAAATTATATTTATGAATTAAATTCAGTTTGAAAACGAAGCAAAGCAATATACAATCTTCAATACTAAACAATAATTATGAAAAACAATGTTACACCGCCTGACACATCTATACGAACAACATATTACAATAAATCTTCATCAATCTTGAATCACCAGCAGCTAACGATCGGCAATCTTACAAGTTTTTGCGTGCCAAGTTTCGCGTTCTCCTGTCGCGTCGTTACATCCTCACCACTCGACATGATGATTGGCCTCTTCTAAAGTTCAACAAAACGAGCATGATTGTTGACCAGGGTCAGCGATGTTTGCGCTGTTACCACAAATTATTTATCTCCCCTGTTGTTTCGGATCGTCGCAGCGTAATTTAAGAGTGTCTTTGCCACTCGTTTCTTTTTTTCTGTAGAGATTTCTGCAAAATTGCTTTTTATAGCGCAATTGTAAAATTTCTTTCGAACATATCACTTCTAGAGTTTTTGCATCTTGCGGTCGAAGGAGTAGGTGAGAATCGAGATTAATGAAATTAATTTTACTACTTTTACACTTTAAAGGTAATTTTTTGATTAATGTATTTCGTGACTTGAATTAACGCTGGAATATGTGCTAACTAAATCTAAGACCTTTTTCGTCCTGCTCTTGCACAGGACATTTATGCAACGCTCCACATTAGAATACGTAAGTTATTCAGGCTTTGAAATATAATTTACCTTTCGGTAGAAAGAGGTAAATTATAAAGAGAATTTTACTTGATCGATATAGAAAGTTCGCTTTAAAAGTTGGTTAAGTTTGAAAGAAATTGTTTTACATATTTATTATTTATTTAATATTGATTTATTCTACTATTCGCTATATAATTTTAAAAATTATTTTTTAAATAAAATTCATTCCTCGCAGAAGTATAAGCAGTCGTGTATACTTTTCTCAATTTCTATATAGTAGATCTATAGAATTCTCCGATTCTATCAAGAAGAATTCTTAGCTCCTGTTCTTCGCGCTTCATCATCATCTTCTCGTACCTTCACATTGCTATCGATTGTGTAGTGTACTTCTGTCTATTTCGTAATTTTTCGCAAAAGATTTATAAAATTGATTATTATAATAAATGATTTAGTACTAGGGCTGTATTAATAAAGCGTACCGAGCGTTTTTAATTTTCTTTATATCAATCAAATACCGTGTTAATAAAACTTTCGAACAATAGTCTGCATTTTACGTTGCACAAGGGAAGTGAATATTATACAAAAAGTATTTCCAGCCATAGTCACTACAGAGCGATACTCTGCCTTTCTACAAAAATACCGCGATATTTTTTAATTTTCACCAAAATAAAAAACTTCAAAAACGCAGCATTCATAAAGTTTTAATTATATCCGCAGCCCGTGAATCGTCCGTATCGGTGCCTCCTCGCGCGCCACAGAGCGCAAGAGCGGCATTTTCAGCGCAGTACCAGTCCAGTACCGGGCCGATATCCCTTATACCTGTATTAATCGCACGCCCTCGCTGCTGCCGAATTTCGTCAAAAAACTTATACCAACACAGAGAGAGAGAGCGCGAGCTCTAACGTGCGCATTGCCGCTCTCGCGATCGAAAGACAGATAGACAGAGGTTGAGAACCGCCGACGGGAGCCCGGGTAATAAAATGAGGGCCCCTGCCCTCCCCCGGGGGGGTGGGGCCCCCCTCGATAACCCATATTGTACCCCCCTGCCTCTCTCCTCTCTCTCTCTCTCTTTCTCACTCCACCTCTATATACGTATATATAGCAGGCAGCAGCAGCAGCAGCAGCAGAGAGCCCCTCGCCTCTCTCTCTCTCTCTCTCCCCCACCCCTCGTCGCCCCCCTCGCTCGCGCGCGCGCGACGCCCCTGGCCGTATATACTCGAGGCGGCGGCGGCGCGCCGGCCGGGCTCAAGTTTTGTCCGGCCGCGCCACGGCCAGAGGGAAAGCTTCGGGCTTTGATTAGGCCTGCAAGCCGGGGCCCGAAATTCGCCGAAATTGGTGGCTCTGTGGGCCCGAATTTTCCGCGTTTTTTGAACCAGCTCGCGGCCCGATCGGCCGACTAGCTCGGGTCGAAATGGATTTTTTCCCGAAAAGCCAGAGGTGGAGCTCGCCGACAATACTTTCCCGGCGGCGTATATACACGATCATATACCACCCCTAGTCTCCCCCCCTAACAACAGTAGGGTGGTACAGTCGAGGCAGACAGCCGCTGCGCCTCTACAGTCCGAGCTAAAACTTCGCCGGGATTAAAGAGAGGTTTTCCTTGTTTTCGGGGCTTTTCGCCCTTTAAAGCCCGGCTGATTGGCTTTTTTCGAACTTCAGCGGCCCTCTAAGGTGCGCCCCCGATGCGGCTCTAGGGGTTTTTTCGTCATTCCAGGGGTTAAAGAGGTGTCGGCGGAAAACGCAAGGGTAGCTCTCCTTTAAGCCGGGCATTTCGAGTTTTGGTTTAATTTTCGGAGATGAGGGTAAATAACGGCTTTTTTTTTTTAAAGGTTTTGCAACGATGACTCGCGCATGACTTTTTCCATGATTAAGCAAAAAAATTCTTCCAATGTTTATAATTATGCGATCTCCTTTAAAAATAAAAAAAAAAGCGCGCGCGCGCGAGCTAGCCGAGCACGCGCTTGTATCGGTGCGATGATTCATCGAGTCTAATTTTGTCTCTGAAAATAGTAGACGCGTATTTTGTTATATTCTTTAATTTAAAATTAAATTGAGAGGCCGGGCAGCTTAATAATGTTAGCGATCGTCATTGTTATTTAAAATTAATCCATTTTTTCGCGGTATTAGATTTTCGAGAGCTTTCATGGGTTCTTTCGTTATTTTAATATATTTTACGGAATTAAATATATATTTTGAATATACGGGCTTTCTCGAATGCCGACATTATTGATTGACGTGA
This sequence comes from Eupelmus urozonus, assembly GCA_900480035.1. Lineage (NCBI taxonomy): Eukaryota > Metazoa > Arthropoda > Insecta > Hymenoptera > Eupelmidae > Eupelmus > Eupelmus urozonus. Next base: position 26,518 of record UELX01000846.1, read on the forward strand.
CGTTAACGCAGCAGGCGAGCAATTTTTCAAAGGTACCGTTTTTCCATTAACGTTGTAAAGCAGCGTCATTTCTTTCTTTTTTTAAACAAAGTAAATACTTTTAGCAAAATCGATGACTGTTCGATTATTACTTTTTTGCAAATATTTCAATACTGTTTGATTCTTGGTAATTATTGGCGTAATTAAATGCTTATAAATCGAAAATTGAGACACTTACTTTACAATAAAGTTTTCTGATACGGCGCATTGAATACTCCCGGCGATACAAATTGTGCAATTAGTTGCTAGTTTAATCTGGCACGTCATAAATGTGAATTACCGACTACAAATAATGCATTCTTTTCTTATTGGCGAATAAAACAATGTTTTGAGTAGATAAAAAAATATAACTGCGGATCCCTAAACAGGGAATTATGGTCAATAAGTTTCTTATATTCCTTCATAAAAGTTTAATGATACCATAGCTACTATCTTGAAATAAAAAATCGTAATAAAATCGTCATCTTTTGTAAAATCAAAAATGTGATTCTGGTGTTGATGTATCATGCTATTGCTTATAAATAATTATTTAACAAAATTTATAAGGCACAAATTTTCTCTCGTATCGATAAAATTTTAACTTATTTTAATATCAGATACATTTTAATGAGAGCCGCGTCATATAAATTTTAAATAATTACATTTTTAACAAAATCTTTATAACTTTTATATTAAAAATAATTTATTAATTTAATGAAGGAGTAAAACTTTTTCGTATAAATTATTATAATTTTCATTAAAATTATCAATTCATATAAATCAATTTTGTTTCATGAAACAATGAAAAAAAAAACAAATTTATTTGTCTTTTTAAATTAATTAAAATGCTCGTAATTAATTCAAAAGAAGTGTCACAAAATTGTTTCTTCTATAGAAAAAAAACCGATAAAATTAAATTTTTATTATATTTAGAATAGTAGTCATCATAATTATTTATTTTTTAAATATTCATATTTTAACTCATAGATAATTATTTAGATCTGATCTCTGACTTATCTACTCTCTAGTCTCAATCACCCTCTTAGACTCAACAAACAAAACTCGACTTGCCGTAGATTTCTTTCTACTATAACAAATATTTATGTATATCAATAAGATCAATATAGTAACTCTATATCCAAATTTAGTGAAACCCTTGAATAACAAACCATTAGAAAAACCAATCCAAAAGCAACAACCCCCTTCGTCCTTGGAAAAATCATCGAGTAAACCACCCAGCCGAGCGCCCGCATCGAATCTTAAATCAAACCATTCCCCCGAAGCTAACGCCGCAACTACCGTGTGTGTAGGTGCGCGCAGGATCCACTACTGTATACGCGTCGTCCGAATTACATCGGGCGTGGGGGGCGCGTAAATCACCGGAGAGCAGCGCGCCAGGGCCTCCTCGCAACTCGTAAATTCGCGCGTGTTAATAGCCCGGGCAGCGCAAGATTTTGCCTCTCTGATCGCAAAAAGGAGACGCGACGATGCTGTATACAGGCGGGAGCATCTCTGGAGCGATGAAAAAATGATGAAATAAGGAAAAGCCGCGTGAATTTTGGATGAGCGAGCCGGAGGTGCTTTTTCCGAGGAATTCAAAATGGAAATGGCGGAGAATCCGAAAAGAGTTCGCTCGCTGAATGGGGATGAGCCTCGGGCGGATGCTTTTTAAGTTGGAAATGACTTTTTAAAGAATGTCCATTGGGCTAGGAATAGATTACCGTAAAATTTTCCGTTATTGTAGGGAAGCTTTTTTAATGACTTATTTATGAAACTCTAAAAAGTTGGAAGGAATTTTCCAAATAATCGGTATAATTTTCTTATTTCCGGCAACAGTAATAACTACGAAATTTTTAGATTAACTTTTTCTAATTTTTCAAAAACCTCGCAACTTTCAAACAGTCCTTTGTATTTTCGAGTGAGAGCGATACGGTTGCATTTCGACCCTCTCGAGTTCATTAGCTCCGCAATGGAAAATCCGAAATGGAAATGCAAAGGTTTCCACAGCGAGATACTTTGGAGCCGGTGTAACAACCCCCCGTACATTGTTTATTCGGTCATTGTCCAAACTCGACCGTCGTCAACACTCAAGTTTCGCGTTGAATTCGGGGACAACCAGCGTGTTGTGCTAATAAATTAGCCGAAACTTCGCGAGCGGTGAACAAACGAGACTGAAAAGCCCCCAGTTTTTAGTTCACAAAGTCACTCTTTTTGTAAGTAACAGCGATCGATTACCATTGCTTTGATCTTCTGTATACCGATTCACTATTCGAGTAGTCAGGACAACTTTCAGCAAAATCCTAAGCATTTCAATTACTTTTAATCCATTCTAACGCTAGAAAGCCTAAACGCTCACCGCGCTCAAAATATCCCTCCATTTCCACGTAATCCGAAAATTGCCATCTTAATCGCGGATTAACAATTATAATAATCGGCGCCGAACGACGATTCGAACGGATAAACGCGATCATTACGTTTCGCCGATGACTAAGCGCGCGCGCAAAACTCTGCGCTGCGCGCGTACCACTCCTACGCGAGCTCGCGCGACGCGAGCTGCTCTTCTATTTTAATCGTCGGTCCACTTAGATCGTAATTTTCGGAATTGCTATTTACTAGCCGGGCCGCGAGGCGCGCGCGCAGAGCTAGAGAATCGAGAGCTGCTGCGAATTTGCGCGCAGCCGTTCTCCTTTATATGTATCGAAATTCAATCTCTGCCGGTGGATCTGGATTCGGAATTAGCATAATGAGGATGCGGCTTCGATTTGTCGGCGGGGTGAGGAGAGCTCGGTTGGAAAATAGAAGTTTTATTGAGTGATTTGGCGCTGTGGGGTATTTATAGGTGACGAATTGGATGGTTTTGAGGGTGGGGTTGTGTGCGAGTGGTTAAAAATTAATTTAATTTTTGGTTAAGCGAAAGAATTAAGAGAAGAATGTTTAGAAATTTACTACTTAGTTAGATTTAATATTGAAATTCCGTTAGCGCCTTATATAAGGTTTTAATTAGTTAGGACCGAAACAAGTATTCTATACCTATATTAATAATAGGACGATCTAGTTAGGTCCTAATTACGGTTGGTTTAATTTTCCAATTTTATAATTATAGTTGACCTTTTTTGAAGACGAATCCAGTTTCTAAAATTTTCATTGATTAATCTTAGTTTTTACATATTAATTAAATGAGAGCCACTTCAAACTTTCATGTCAATCTCCAACAAACCATCTAATGAAAGAATTCAGAGAAAATCGAAGCTCGAAATTACATAAGGATCCGTCGATGGAGCGAAGCAAATCTTCTTTGGCTCTGTATATTTACAAAGCTCGGAACGATCCGTGCATCGTTGACTCTCGGCCACTTGACACAGAAAGCTCCGTATACCTACGTGCATTCAGATGATAAACTCGGCGTCGCATCGAAGCTGCATCGTCGAACAGCGATAACAAGTGACTCATCGGCTTTTGCGAAATGAATGACATTCTGTCTCGTCAAAACAAACTGATGATTGCTGTCATTGTGCGCCGCGGATCGGAGATCATGAAAATTTCACATAAGACAAGATGCGACGAACGATCGTTTTAAATAGCATAGTGCACGTTTGCGTCTGTAGTTCAATATGTATTAATGTGATAAGATAGTAAAATGGGAAAAATTTCATTAGACGGTTCTTAATGCTATTTTTACGATGGGGAAGTCTAAATGCAGGAAAATTTTTGTTCTTAAATTAAATATATATAGTAGTATCATTATTTTATTAATTACGTTTAATCACACATAAAATTTAAACATAAATTGAAAGATTCCTATTAAAGAAAATGCTTATATCTCTTAACAAGCAAGAACTTATTTCCCTACATTTTAAGTATAAAAGCCCACACTTTGCTCTCACATCCAAATATCCTCTCATAATCCCTCATAACCATCTCCAATTCTCAAAAATCTCTCTAACCTACATCTCCAAAACTCATCGACCGATATCAGCAGCCTCGCTCCGGCAGAAGGCCGCGTGCATCCGCGCACGCACATACAGCGAGAGACGCAAGGAGTCCTCAGAGGCCCGTGTGTTGTCCGACTCTCTCTCTCTCTCTCTCTCTCTCGTGACTGCGAAACCAGTTATAGTTGTACATCCCGGCGGGGCTGGCGCGCGCGCGCCGGTTCTGTGGGAACGCGCGGGCCCGGGGTACGCATAAGCATAGAGAGAGAGAGAGAAAGAGAGAGGGAGAGACGCGTAGGACTGTAACAAGGAGTCGCGGCACCTCGCGCGCGCGCGAGCTCGGCTGTCGATTTATATAGGTGGTCGAGAGCTGGCGAGCTTCGTTTGTGGATGTAATGGCGATCCGTGTTGCGAGGATTTTAGAAGAGGTTTGAACGTATGGTTGGTTGGTTTATGTTATGGTTTGAGGGTTGTTGAAGGATGTGGATTTGAGAAGGATAAGTTTTTTTTAATGGCGAGAGCGGGATTGTAAATTCAGATGGTTCGAATATGTAATGGTAAATGCAGAAATTTAATATTTAAAAATGTAATATTCAGAGTCAACAAAATGATAAACTAAATAAAAATAAAAAATGAAATAAATCAAATTTAAATTAATAAAGGTTAAAATGTCGAACGTTGTATTTTATACGGTCGAAGTAAAATTCAATGTTCGACATTTTAACCTTTATTAAATTTCGCTTATTGAAAATTAACTCCTTTTATTTCAATTTTCTTGACTATAGGTTCTCTGAATATTAAATTACTGAATTTCATATCTCTGATATTTACTTTTTAGTATTTTAACTTTCTGAATTTAAAGCCTAACAAAAAATGAACAATCAAGTCTAAATAATGGATTTTATTTTTGGAAAACAATTTATCAATCTATTAATTTATTCATACACAAATCATCTATACAGTCTCCTTCAAACCTAAACCCTACTACTCACCATTCAAACCTAAACTACCATTAAAATCAAAACAACTCTCATCCAAACAAGCCTCACAATCCCAAAGTTCATCATCGGCCGGCCTCGCCCGCCCAAAAACAACTCGCCCCAAGAATAAGGTGTCGCCTCTGCCCTTTTTTTTCTCCTTCCTATCCCCGTCCCCGCGTCTCCTTCGCATACCAGCTCTCTCTCTCTCTCTCTCTCGTCGGCGGGCGCGCTTTTTGGAACGCTGCCCGGCGTCGCGCGACTACGCGACCGAAATGCATCGCGCCGAAATAATACGCCGATAAATCCTCGCGCAAAATTGATTTATAGACGCGCGACACGCGCCGGCCCGCTGGAGATGAGCGCTGATTTAGGGAAAGCCGGGGAGGAAAAAATCGCCGCCGGGGGGTGGGATGATAAGTGTATTATTCGCGGAGCTTAAAGTTTTGGCCGGAGACGGAGAGGACTGGACGTTGGTTGGGGGGTAAGGGAGGGTATGTACGGAGGGTCGGTTTAGACGCTGTTTATTTAAAGGCGGCGGTAAGTCGCATGATTGTGGATTGGCTCTGGACTGTGTTAAGTTACGATTTATTTTTAATTACCTATTGCGAAATAATGCGATTGAAAATATTATTTTTACGTAGAATTAGGATTTTTATTGTTGATTCTGGTTTGTTTTTCAATAAGAAATAATCGCCTTTATTGAAAACCAATCTGTCGAGATAGCTTCGGTAAACTTCCGGATTAATATCATCTTTAACTTTTTCCACTATAACGAAAATTATCGAAAACAATGATCTACATTCACACTTCAAACGTTTCCTTTGCAAGCTCAAAGCGCCGATTCACCCGCGGCTGAATGCAAAAAATCGCAAATCCAATACTGCGCGTTCATTCGAACGCAATTTCCTTGCACATGTACGCCCTCGCGATGCATCTCACCAGCCGGCAAACGCGAGAAACAAAAACCATCCGAATAATTAACAAGCCAGGCATGAAAAAATGTTCACACGCGCGAAGGCGATCGAGTCCTTGACACTATACCCGTCATCGTGCACACATCATCATGTAACCTTTCGTACATGCTTCCTCTAAAATATAGATCAAGCCAGAAAAAACTATCAGTGCAAAAAAAGCAGAGACACCATAAACACCCCCCAAAAAGCAACCGATCAAACGCATATAATTGAATGACAAGGCGGGACAGCAGCAAAAGAACAAGCTGAAAACGCCATAATTTCGTGCCCCAGACAGAGTCATGCGTTATTCAACGCCACCCTCGTCGCGGATACGTGTTCGACGCATCAAACCTTCTCTCGACCTTCTTTTCCTTCCTCCGGCTTCTCCCGGCCGTTTACGCGCGCTATCTCCAAGGCGCGTTACGTCCTACAAATAATACGGGGCGTTAATGCCGGGAGGAATATGCGCGCCGGGAGGCTCGCCAAAGTCTTTCGGGAGCCGCGACTTTTTATCGGCCTGAGTTATGGGCCGAGCTGGAAGTTTGATTCTCCCGCGCTATATTTCACCGGCTGGATGAATTATCAGAGGATGCTCGCGATTTTTTGCAGAAGAGAGCGCTTAAAAGGTGTGTGTATACGTTTCCCTTCACGCGGATGATCGAAGCGGCAGGTTAGATTCGCAGAAGCACGTGGCTTGAGCTTTCCCTTACAGCTGGAGAGCTAAAGACCCCAGGGGATCATCCGCAGCGACGGTCGTATGAGTGATTTTATAGGCGCGAATCTTGATTGGTTGCCGCGATCTGTTGGCGTGTAGGGAAAAATGCCTGGCCTTCTTTCTCCTCGCGCTTTCCCATCTGTCTGACTTTTATGGCTCTCGAGTTTAATGTGAGCGCGCGCACGTGTTGAGCGGCAGCGAACTTATATCGCCGGGAGTTTATGTGGATTTGGCTATTTTATTGGTCCAAGGGTGGTGGGGGGATGATGGGAAACTGGGTCTAATAGATTTTCGTCCCCGATGGGTTGTGGCGGTGGCTGTAATTGATGTTTTGGTGGATAATTGGTCTGTTTGGTTGGGTTTGTGGGTTGATTTTTTATCGACTGATTTGCATAGGTGCAATTAGGAATTTATTATTGTGGGATTACTGATTTTTAATACTACAGTTTAGCTACATTTACACTACCATTTTAGAGTTGATATTTTTTGGAAAATCATTTTTGAAAAATTTTAGTGCTTTTCTCAGCGAAAATCTATAATTGTTTTTTCTGTTTTTGTTACAGGAGAGCGATAACCTTTGGTGGGATGCGTTTGCGACTGAATTTTTCGAAGACGACGCATCGCTGACGCTCACATTTTGCCTGGAGGATGGACCGAAGAGATATAGTAAGTTTTCGCGGTACTTTATATTTTAATTTTGAACGAAGTTTCTAATGCCTCGTCGGCAAAGTTATGGGAGTACGTATAAAATATGTTAAATACACATTAAATATGTATTTATGGAAATTTACTTGGAATTACTTTAGACACCATTCGAAGAAAAATTTAATTTCGGATGGGACTTTAAATCGAATGAAAACTTATTCTTTGTTGTAAATTATATCAAAGTTGTTCTTTTTCAATTAAAAGCTCTCCTTTTGCAGTAATTAAAGAAATATTAATTCCTAGCTAACGTCTATCAAATTCAATTTCCCATCAAACCATTAGATTAACGTTAAATTAGTGCATTCACATTTTTACTCAATTTCTGACGGATACCCGCGTTTTAATTTTGCACCGCGCGTCGACGACATCAAATACGAAGTGTCGCCACGCGCCTCGCTAAAGAAAGCGCGTGCGTATACAGAAAGAGAGGAAGAGAGAGGGAGGAAAGTCTGAACATTACTGAACCGTCTCGTTCGTCTCTTTTGCAGCGATAGGAAGGACGTTAATACCCAGGTATTTCCGGTCGATATTCGAAGGCGGCGTGACGGAGCTTTACTACAATATGAAGCACCCGAAGGAGTCGTTTCACAACACCAGCATAACGCTAGACTGTGATCACTGCGTAATGGTCACGCATCATGGGAAACCGACCTTTACGAAGGTAAGCTCGCTCTTATTTTTGCTTTTTTCTTTTTTTTCAACAAGATTTATCGATGCGGAAGCTCTGTGCATGGATTTCCGGAAAAGGCGAACGACCTTTCGCTAGACGACCGGCAATTTTTTATTTTAATAAATGAACTATTTATTTATACCTTGGTACGGTAAATCTTTTGATAATTTCTTTTTTCGTTTGCAAAAATGTGAAAATTACGCATAGAAGAGTTTCACATTTGAAATTCTGAATTTGAATCAAAAACTCAGCTCGGTAGAAACGAAACCACGGCAATAAGCCGTGCCTATAAATCTCGAAAGGCGAGATAATTTTTTTTAATACCACCGTCATTCTGCGCAGGTGTGTACGGAAGGTAGGCTAATATTGGAGTTCACTTTCGACGACCTCATGAGGATAAAGTCGTGGCACATGGCGGTGAGGCAGCACCGGGAGCTCGTGCCCAGGGCGATAGTCTCGATGTCGCAGGATCCCTCGGCGCTCGAGCAGCTTACCAAAAACATCACGAGGCAGGGCATCACCAATTCCACCCTCAATTACCTTAGGGTAAGTGCAGAGCTTTATTTTTTATTGTACTCAAATGGGGTTTTTGAATTGAATGGGTAGTGTTGATGTATTGGGTTGTTATTGTCTGATGAAGATTAGGCTATTTATTTGGAATATATATCAAAGTTGGTTCCAGATTTTGCTGAATAGTGGACTTTAAATTTCAGTTTTAGAGACATACGGAATGACCGATGATGAATACAAAATCTGTTTTGAGCTGTTTAATTCTTGCAAGCACTTTGAATGATAAACATGCAAATTTGGAATACTAAAATCGGTAGTTTCATTCTGAAAGCAGTATCTTTTTGCAGCGCGTGTGAATTAGAATACTCAATTCCAGATATTGATTACCAGCGGTATATTCATGAATTAATAATTGATTTAAATATATTCTCACTTGTGGTCATTGCCTTGCGGCTTTAAAATCGCTCTAGATAATAATTCAAACCGTATTTCTCTATAAATCGATCCACCGAAATTCTCCATTTTTCAATCGGCTCATTCATCAACACATATCGTGTTTAAAATGAATCATTACAGCATTTTAAAAATACTAACCGTCAACCATGATTTATTTGCAGTTATGCGTTATACTGGAGCCGATGCAGGAGCTGATGTCGAGGCACAAGGCTTACGCACTCTCGCCGCGCGACTGTCTCAAGACGACGCTGTTCCAGAAGTGGCAAAGGATGGTTGCCCCGCCGGGTAAGAGAGGTAGACGGACAGTTGCTTTACATGAGAACCGCACCGCAGAGAGCCCAGTGGATCGCCGCAGATCAGGGGATAATGTCCTAATATACGGTTCAGCCTCGATTGCGATGGATATACATTTTATTAATGCGAGATTCATTTTTTTTTTGCCGTTTGCTCGTGATAAAAGAAAAAGAAATTGTGTTTATACTTGTTGGATTTGTCGGTTTGCGCGCTGCTTGGTTCCAAACGGCGAGACTACTTTGTATTCGGTATTTGCTTTTTATCGGTACGAATTGAAATTAGGGTAAGGATTGCTTGGCCTTCCGGCTATTTTTAAACGGCTTATCGCTGTTAGGCCTTTGCCGGCTGACGCAATGACGATAAAGTGCTATTTTTAAATAGAAGTTGGAGTACTTTTTTACTATTTTATGGTATTAATAATAAACAAGCTTTGAGGATCGGTGATTTAATAATAAGAATGATAAATTAGTTTAAAAAGATCCTGCGAAAAATCAAAATAAAAATCCCAGTCATAAATATAATCTAAAAAAAATCTTATTCAAAATATTATGATAAACAAAGAGGCTTATTTCCTTTTAAAAAAAGGTGTTAATAAGTTAATATAAGCGTAAAGCATCTTAACTTTTATATTATGCAAGTAAATCTAAACTTCTAAGTATAATTGGATTCCGATTAAATCTTCTCAAGCATTTAATCCCGTTTCACGCGTAACTTACTTTAAGTGCAGTTGCAGTAAACCCATAATTCACGAGTCCTGTATAAGAAGCAACAGTTTAGCAAAAAGAAATTCATGCAGCTCACGACCTCTATCGTAATCAGAATATTAAAAACTGTCTTAGACTTCAGAACCCTTTTGAAATCGTTATCTCGAGATATAATGTGGGCACGCGAGCACATTAAAAAAGGCAAAAAGCAAAACTACAATGCGAAACGCTCGTATTTTCTTTTGCCTCGCTAAAATTAGAAGTTCGAAAACCGCAGTGTTTTTCTTCCTCTCTGCATCGGGTATAAAAATGTAGCTACGGTATTGTTCGTAATGGTATTACATTTTTCAGGCGCGCGATTTATATAACTGATTTTCTTTGCAAAGTTTTTCCTGCCGATTGTTATATAAATTACTATTAATCATTCTATTTACGTTCAGCTGATTTTTCTATTCTGCATACCGCAAAACTCATTCCAAAAGTAATTTCTCTTCCATTACTTTTTAAAATCTCCATTATAAATTCTACAAAAAAATTCATCCGCCCCAAAAACCTAATACCACCAAAACAAAGAGTAAAAAAAAGCACAAAAACAACAACCAATTTTTTTTTCCACCAGTCACAAACAGCGCGCGAGCGCGCGCGTGCAGAGAGCAAAACACTTTGGCGCGTACGCATCGCGGCGGCATGTAAATGGGCCCACGTGCATTCTTTTCTCGCGCGACGACTTACCTACGTATGTACTCCCTCGGCGTCATGCTCGGTTGCTCGAGCAGAGGAGGATCGCCGTCTTATCCGAGCCGCGGATCGGCCGCGTTCCGCCGTACATGCGCGCCCGCCGTTTCCGTTCTCCTTTTTCTTTTTCACGGCTGGGCCGTCTTCCTTTTTCTCCCGTCGGAGAGTTTAATTTTTTCAGCTTTGTTTTGCGCCTAGGCTTTATTGGATTTTCGTCAGCTGCGGCTTGTTGGGGTTTAGTTTTTGCGAATTAATTTTTGTTTTGTGACGGTGAAAAGTATTTGGAAAAGTTCGTTAAATAATGGCGGAGAATTGTTTGATTTGGGTCAAGATGATGCGCGTAATTACTTAAGGTATTAATATCGTGCAATCTGCTTTGCTTAAATATGTTAAAAGGGTGGAATTAAAGTGCGTAGTTGATAAGTAATTATTTAATGAATTACAAATTTATGATTCCACTTAAATTTAAATTGTAAACGATGAAATACATGAATAGTAAATGAAAGAAAAAACCATTTGAAAATTGTTTATTAATTTAATCTTTTTTTATTTTTAACTTATTAAAAATTCATTTATATTACTTTGCTTCCGAACCGGTTCTCGAGATAAAAAGTCGATCGCTATAAAAGTTAAAAAGTCTACCCTGCTTTCTCAAGCACTTCGCGCACGCGAAGCTACAAAAACGTGCAAAACGTAGTCTGTATAAAAAGATGACTGTAAAATTACCAGTTTGAAACATTGTAATAAAGCAAGCCATACTTGGAATAGTACATTCGCGTGCAAAATTTTGAATTTAACGTTTTATTTCAGATAAACCATAACTAAGAAAAGCGGTGCTATAAAATTTTTAATATACGATTGACCTAAGCGAATAACTAAAATCCATAATCACTCTTTACATCTGCATCGAATTTTTCTACATTAAACAAAGAAACAATAAACCCCAGTGTAACGCGCGCCATAAATCATCTCAGAGCGTTCGATCTAAAACGGTATCTATTGTTATTCTTTTGAATTTTTCTGCGCACGAGGACGCAGCAGCAACGGCTCCTCGGCTTTTTCGCACTCGAGCTGGTACCTACGACCGTATATCCTTTACAAGGTCGGTGGAGCCTTGGAACCAAGCGTGCGCGACATTGCGCAACACCGCGCGCACTGCAGCTCGCCGATTGGCTGCACCTTGTGCATCGAAAAAATTCGACTCGCGAGGTGACTCTGTTTATCCGAGACGTGTATTCTGCCTTTTTTTGCCGTCGATTTTGTTCCTGGTCAGGGTGCGCGTTTTTTATTTGCTAGGAGAGGATTTTACCTTGATGGGATATTTTGTATTTATTTGAATTTTCGAAATTTTATGTAGGAGGTGTATAAAGGAACTCTTATGACATTATAATGATATAATAAGTCATAGTTTTTTTAAAGTAAATTCATGCTAAAAAGATGCTAAAAATTCAAAGAAATAATTATTACTAGTTTCAACAGCTTTTAAAACTCATGTAAGGAAGCCTATTATCGGCGCGTTTCTCAGTAAAGAAAAACTAAAGATCATTTCGTCTAGACGAGTTTTGTATATAGTACTTGATTTTTTTTATTCTTTATTATTGTACAGTTTTTATAACATAGAGCTCGTTGAAGATTGAACACTTTTTTTATAATTGTAAAAAATGAGCGAAATGACGCTGACGTTGACAATGACGCTTTGTAATGATGTTATAACGAGCATCTTGTATAATCAGCCGTATGCATGCGTTGCCTGTATATAAACTTTTATAATGTATATACGTAAGAGACCTTTGATACAGAGAAAGGTCCACAGCTGGGTAGTTTTTAATAGCTGAGCTTATATCATCATCTACCACGCTTGATCTATTTTCCTTCTATCTATTATAGTAAATCTTTTTATTAATCATTAATATTTTCTTGTTTATATAACATTAATTATTTAATAATTTGACTAATATAAATTAAATTTTTTATGACAGATATATTAAGAACTTTTTTTAATATTATTAATTGTACGCCTAAATGATATTATGCATGGAAAGTTTTGCAATTTGTATATTTTATATTTCTGGATTCACATTTTTATGTATTTTACGTAGACTAATTTATAGTTTGAGAACTAATATTTTTTCTTATATCCTTTCTTAAATTTTTAAAATATTTTTTATTATTTTATATTATTTTTTTTTTGTTATTCAAGGATTATTTAAAAATTTTATTTTTATTAAAGGCTATTAAAAAAAATTAATTTTTTTTACATCTTGATGAAATTTTAGATTATATTTATGCAGTTCTGCACGTAAAATATTATGTGCTATTGTAAGTTACAAAGACAACTTAGATTATGTAGATGAAATTCGGAAGTTGTTAAACTAACGGTCACATCAAAACTTTGCAGCAAGTTGAATATTATAATTTGCTGGTGTTAGTCCTGTGAAAACTTCAACATGACAAAATTAAATTTAATTGCATACTTTCTAACAGATTACTAATGCAATATGTAAATATAATGTAAAAAAGTTTCTTAATTTTTGAAAGAATGTGTTTACTACTGTCAAAGTAGTATTATTTAATAAGAGGATAAGATATTGATCTAGCAATAACTCATGCACAAATCACTTCTATTCTAGATGTAAGCTCAGCTCACTAAAAACTTTATATTAATGTTTCTTGCACATGCTTTTATTAAAACTTGTAAGAAAAATTAGTCGATTCTCGCTCACGGTTGAGTTAGACAGCACTGTTTAATTAAATGCTTTTCGCTTTGCAGAATCCCAGAGGCCGACCAATAAGAGAAGAAAGCGAAAAGGTAGCACGTCAGGCCCGGGAAACAATGCACCACCAGCACCCAGTAAAAAGAGATCGCCAGGACCCAACTTTTCCCTTACAACTCAGGTAAAAAACCATTTTCTATTCCACTTTCTCGATTAGAAATTCGCCTTTAGAGAACTGAAGCATCCATTACATCAATCGTTAAAGATATTTTGTTTTTAAAATGTGTATGCAATTTATTGTTATTTATATTGTGTATATTATTATTATTATTATTATTATTATTATTATTATGATTATTATTATTATTGGGTACACCATATTTGGATGCATTTAAAATTTAAACAAACATACGGGTATATAAAGCAAATTTTTTTTACTTTCGTAAAGTCTTCATATGAAAATTTTAATTAAATTTTTCAGAGCTATACCATTTTTGAAATTGCAATTTTAATTAAATTTAAAATATTTTTATTATTTTAAAATTTTTAATTTTTAAAGTTGCATAGATAATTATTTAAATTATTCATTCGTCTTACTGAAAATAGAAACTTTGCAGTAAAAATTCATCATTATTTGATATTTAATGAATGTAATAGTTATCAAATATCAATTTTTTATTTTTTTAAACTAAAAATTTAATAATTATTTTAAGATAAAAATATATTTTATGATTCAAGATATTTTTTTCGTAACATTTTTTTTAATTTTTAAAAAAACGTGATTAAATACTAATTATTATTATGCAACAGGACGTAATGGTGGTGGGTGAGCCATCGCTAATGGGCGGCGAGTTTGGCGACGAGGATGAGAGACTGATCACGAGGCTGGAGAATACGCAGTACGATGCGGCGAACAGTCTCGATCCGCACAGTCACGAAGCGACGGGCGGACCGCCACCCCATCCGCATCAATTCCACTCGGAACCCCAGCCCGGCAACTCCTGGCCCCCAGACAGAGGTCCAGGCCCACCACAGGGAGGACCAGGCAGCCAGGTAATCATTTCATTTTAAATATTGGATAATTAAGATATTTAACATAATTTTTTACTTTCTGAAAATTATTTTTTGAAATTTTTACTAAATTAAAATGGTGATTGTAGGGAGTACAAGGTCAACAAGGCGGTGCAGGCCAGGGTGTGCAGGGATCTCAGGACGCAAGCCAGCAGCAGCAAGACAAGAAGAGCCCCGCAGTGAGCCAGTGAGGCCAGGAGTCCCCGCGCCCCCCCACCAGGGGGCGACGGGGGCGCAGGCCCAAGAACGTGGCTCCCTAGCGGGGCGAGAATTCTCAACTCCCCACGCCCTACCTTGCCGGCGCCTCCGCAGCATCGGCCGCCTCCTCGTCCCTGCCCTCGACCGCAGCTCGATTCTCCCAGATCGGCACGCTACCTCTGCCCCCGGGGCCTCATCATCTGCAGCCAACGCCGCAGCAGCCGGGAGCTACCTCCCACCATCATCCGTCGATGGCCATGGACGCGATGCAGCATCAGCAGCCGCAGCAGCAGACGCCTCAGCCTCCGGGCGCCGGCTTGAGCCAGTTGCTGCAGCAGGGGCAGCAGGCCCTCAGCGCGGCCGGCGCAGCGGCAGCAGGACAGGGCCAGAACCCACTGCAGAGTATTCTGCAGCAAGTCTTTTATCTGCAGCAGATCGAGTATCTGCTTACGCAGCACGGCCACATCTAAGCTCGAGGGCCCTCGTAACTGTCATGCTCCTCCAGCATTCGTCTAGATGCGCGACTAGCGAGCCGAGATTCGAGGGAGACTGCGCGTGCTTGCCGACCGAGCCAGTAGCCTTAGCGATTGCCACGTAGGCCGATATATAATTTGGGGTTCAATCAAGATTGACCTGTGAAACATTGGATTTTTTACAACTTTTCAAGTTTACTGCATTCCGTGTGGTATTCATCAACTTGGACGAAATTTTTCCAAACGATTGTACTGATAATGTCCTTGAAATTCAAGAAGGCTCGAGTCTTTAATAGTAACAATTGCTTTGAATTTCGTCATCTTAAAGATAATGCCAGGATGTAGTGAAGTTTCGAAGTTGCAGATAAATAAATTTAAGTGTAAAAGATAACAAGAATCCAAAATTTTACACAGTGCGATCTTGATTATCAAATCTTATGAAACCCCTTAATCAATTAATACAAAACATAAATTGGTTTATTCGAAACTGTCATTATGCAAAGTTTAAATGGATTAATAATATATTTCTATAAAAATTTGTTGTAAATGTACTGATACTTCGTTCCAAGTTTTTATCTTATAGAAGTTATTAATGTGAATCATTTGAGCTTTGCATAAGGATAGCATTCAAGGCAGATCAATGAATTTATGTTTTGCCAGAATATTTATAAATAAATTAAATAAACTTTGTACAATATCGGTATATCAAGAGGCAACGAAGTCGGTACCCGTTTTTCGTGAAATTCTCCCTCGATATCGAACTTACATGCGCGTAATAGGGCGAAGAAGGTTAAAGGCCCATTCGTACTTGCACACCTACACCTAATACTGTGAGAGAGCAAAGAGGGACGGTCGATAACTAGATTTCGTATAGTGCGTATAAAGTGAGCATTCGGCGTGTGATATATTATATATATACGTGTGAAGCGAGGTAAGGGGGAATATACATAGATTATACATACAAGAGATAAATGATGACGAAAGCGAAGAACAAAAAATAAATATGAATAAGACAAACAAAAGAAGATAAAAATAAACAAGGAGCGGAACGTGTGTGACTCTTTTATTCTGTGAAAAGTAAAATATAAACAAATAAGAAGAACGCTAAAAAATTTTACGATTAAAGAAGATAAAGAAGAAATAAAATCGCCACACGCGGCAGGGACGATTTTATCCGAACGCTCTGGTGCGGAGCTGTGAATGAATCTCTATCCGTCAACAGTATTGATATAATTAATAGAGTAAATGAAATATATATTGTAAGGAGAATCTAGCGTAAGAATGTACTGTGCAAACGTTTGTTAGTGAGGAGAGAGAAAGTAAGAAAGAATGAGGTGAAAGAAAGAATGACAAACGAAAGCATGATGGAAGTATATGAATTAAAAAGAACAAATGACCGGCTAAAAGATGAAGTGTATGATAATATATAAATACGGCTTATACACTTTTCGAGTGCACAATGCAAGTAAAAAATTAAAAATATTAAACAATTTGATATTTTTATTTTTTCTTAGAATATTTTTTAAAGTTTTATATTATAATGCCAGAGAAGTGGACAATCGTGCTATCTCCATCAAAAAATATTCACTACATACATTATGTAACCATTCTATTTTTTTTTTTTTTTTTTAATTTATCATCAAATTTAGAATTACATTGTTTTTCTCTTGATTTTTAAAATGAATTTTAGAAGAAGTACTATACCAGTGTCCAATGAAAATACGCACCAAAAAGTATTTATTTTGAGACTAAGTTTTTTTTAATTCTAAAAATTCAGATAAAACTATGCATCTAAATTTCAATAATCGAAAGTGACAGATCGTAATATTTTGATTCGCGATATAAAACGTGATGTCTTAAATGCTAATGTGCAATTGTAGCCAAAAGCATAGTTATAATCCACATTTAGTTTTTTTTTATTCAATAAACACTGAATTTTTTATGAGTAGATTCTTTCACATTGACGGAAAAATTAGAGACATATTTTTTTAATAACAAAGTGTTTCATATGAGCTTGTTGTGAGTGTTGCTGTTTTCAGCTAAAAAAATGTGTCATAATACTTTGATGTGGAAGAATACTATCAGTAATAATCGCATTAACTGAAAATCGAGGTATTAACTATAACAAGGAATTATCTCTATTTTCTGTTACGCAAGAAACGTCAGTTGTATACTACAGTTCCTCTCTTTCTTCAAGTTATATATCGTATGATATGTTCCTCATTATATTTGTTCCTATATTTCTTTAATTCATAGCTCATGATTCTTTGCCGATACTCATTTTATTGATATAAGGCATCGTAAAAGCAGGGCATTAATTGACCAGTAATTTATAAGTTTTAATCATTTCTTTTGAATTATTTGTGCACAAAGTACAAAATTAAATAAAATTTTTTTCACTCTAAGAAATATTGTGAAATTAAATATAATATTAATCTAATTTATAATTTTTATTAATACTTAAACAATATATAAATCATCACTTGTAACTTTAAGATTGGTAGCAAAATTTTATTGAAAGTCGGTACACCATCGCGTTCAAATATTTAAATGAAGCCTCGTATGAAATTTTGTTGCTACTTTATTATTTTTTAATAAATATTTCATTTTATAAATTATTCAAACGAGGCTCCAAAACTTTTTTGAAAGTTTTAGCTTAAGAGAATCCATTTTGTATATAAGTCATTGTTTATTATTGCATCTGTCACTATTTGATTGTAAAATTGTAAAAATTTAATATACTATTGCTTTATAATTTTTAAAGAAATTTTATGAAAAACAATTATTAGATCAGGGCAATTTTAAATTTACGTCAAAACGTTTTATTTTAAACTTCACTAACAATGCATACCAAATAATTAGTTACTCAGTCTAAACATTAAGTTACAACATGCTTGTTCACGCAAAAAAAAATAATAAAAAATTTTATTTTGTATATTAACAACTTACTGTGTATTTTGTAAATGAATGCTGTGCACTCGGATGAAATAAAAGAACAAACACGAAAAATCCTCCCTTCATCGAAATGCCGTCATCAACACTCTTATAATGCCTCGTTCTTAATTAATTATGTGTAAAAAGAAAGATTATACATACGAGCCAATTTAGTTTATAGTACCGTGTTTGAGAAACTATGTCGAGCGAGGGAATTTCCAAATGCGTATCGTCGCATGATGCAGATTTGTTCACACACCACACAAGAAATCAACGTTTTATGAAAAATATAAAAAATAATAAGAAAGATATACACCAATCAAGATTTAGTTGACTTAAGACACGCGTGAAGAAAGCCAGTAAGTCCCACAGCGCGATATTTTTGCGCGAAAGTATAAAGAAGAAGAAGAAGAAAAGAGAATGTATGCGTTTGACAGAATGTTTGTGTATGTATGAAAGGGACAAAGATAAAAAGAGTGAGAGAGGGTAAAAAAAGGTGCGTTCCGTGGGTTTTAGGATAAATGATCTATTGACAAATGTTGTATATTATTACGAATTATAATGACACTATTATAATTAATTAATTATTATACCCTAAATAATGTGAATTGAATTTAAACGACAAAAAAATACATGAATGATAAGTAATAGGAAATTTTTAATTGTTAGCGAAGCACACAAAGTCGCATGGCAAATATCGATCAGCTCGAGTATGAAAGGAAGAAGCGACGAAAAAATAAAAAAACCTTTTAACACCAATGCCGATGACGAAAGTCAAACTGTGGAAGATGGACATCGAGCGCCTAAATCATTATTTTTTATTTATTAGATATTAAGAGAAGTGCATTATCAACAATCATTCGATGTAGGGTATAATTGAATCGCGTTACGTCATCGACTGTAAATAAATCAATATAAATTATTCTCTTGTCGTATATTCTCTTTCCATTTCTAGCTTTTTCGTTGTCTATTTTGTTTTAACGTTGATGCTCGAAGATGTTGACAATGCATTTTTTTATATAAGTGCTGAAGGGATTTGTCACGTCGCAAGACATTTTTTAATATAAAGAACATTTTAGAAAGTATAGACTGCGGTGTTCCCAGATTTTTACGCGTCTTAAGGTAATCGAATTTATTATTTGAAAAGGTGTATTACTGATTATTATTGATTTGCCCATCTCGATTGATTTCTTAGATGTACAAGTGATTTTTGTTGCATCGAAACAGAATTAATTTTTGAATTCTGTAAAAAGTTTATTTTGATATTTTCAAAGTTTGACTATTAGCTATGTACCTAGAATCGATTGACAATTTTTATCTTTAAACCATACGAATTTTCTACTTTGGTAAGGGATGAAGAATATTTGTAAGTCTCTTGTTATAGCTAAGGGAATAGCTGGATATAAAGAAAGATGTTTTTAAAAAAATTTATTATCGATGTTCAATTCTGAATTCTTAGGATGAACCTAAACACGATAATGAGCAGATTGTAAATAAAGCTAAAACCAAAACGAGTCTAGATCTACGTAGAGGATGACTTAAAAAGTCAATTTGCTTAACCGTCAAGACTTGCCAGTTTTGGTTTTATTTTTAAAGCACTTAAAGATGAATTTACGTGGCTTTTAAATAACGTCATATGCGAATCCGGGAAATCAAGCTCCATGTCTGTAGTCCAAGTTTCTTTGTCAGTGTGTCGGTTGGACGATGATTTTAATGAAATACCGATCAATGAGCGACGAATGTGCACCGACATAGTGTATAAAAAAATACTAGCGAAATAGGGGCGATTATTGCGTGCAAGGATATAAACATTTACCCTCTAAGTGGACATGGGTCGGCTTGGTATATTATATTAATATACATTCAAAGTTGACTCATTGCCATGACCAATAAAGTAATAAGGAAAAAAAATTGTCATCTAATTACATTTTTACGCACTCCCCAAAACAAATTTTTATCCTTGTCATTTGTATCATAGCAACATGTGTTTAAAAGTCCACCATTATATGTATGTAATCAAAATTGTAACTGAGAAAACGTTAATAAAAAAACGATATTCCAAATTTAAGTGTCTTTCTTTTTTTAACCAGAACCTACTTTAATAACCTTGCTGTTTTCCTTATATAATATTTTTATATCTATTTTATTATTATTAAAGGACAAAAATGGTCAAATGTTATTTTTAAACTTTCTCATTATGAAAGTATGATGAAATAAAATTTAGCTAGAATGCATTAAGAATTAAGAAACATTTTATAGTTAGGCACATGATTCATTGCACTATTTAAATACTCTATTATTGTTAATCAATTCAGTTTCTATAATTCTTACATATATGTACACTTTTAATAAGTGTGAAGTAAAATTTGTGCAATGTTTTGACCTATCCCAGATTTTTTAATTCATTTTACAGTAAAACAATTTTTTCAATTACAATAAAAATTATATGGGTATTTGTTTTTATTAGTTTGTTTTCAATTGAAATAATTTAAAATAAATTCATCAAATAAATACAAGAACTTTTTAAATGAATACAACTTCAGTCCCGATTTCACGTATCAGATTAATATTACCTCATCAACCCACTAGGCATCATTCGTCATCAATCCCCCTATTCTTCCAAAAAAAAACACCCTCCATCACTATCATAAATAGAAAATCGGTGATCCATATTAAACGTCTCTCTTACTCTTCACTCCAAACGTCCAGCAACGTTTATCTATCCCAGAAAAACCCAGCCTCGCTCACCGCTACGCAGCTCTTACCCAGCTCTCAACTCTCATTGCATCATCCACTCGATTCAAACCCACCGGAAGCCACCTCAACTTTCCCGGGTCACTCGCCTAATCAACCTAACCTCCCCCCATCCAGCTATCCAACCCCCTAAAAAATCAAAGAGACAAGCCCTAAAACCAACCCCAACCCCATCCCCTCTCAAAACCATCCCCCCTCTCAACCACCTCTCCCCCCATCCCCCCTTAAAACCTCCTTCCAGTCCTCCTCTCTCTCTTCTCGACTCTCGCCTGAACCTTCCAGTCTCTTAGAACATTCCCGACGATTCTCCGCTCTCTCCCAGCTCATTCGGCGCTCCCGACCTACCTCCGCTCCCATTGGCTAATACCGATCCGGCGCACGCACGAGACTAGCCGAGAGCGAGCGAGGCGCGCGGTGGGTTGCATCACTGCACGTGAAGCCATCGTCGCCGACGTTTCGTGCGCCGTTACGAGCAAGTCGCCGGGAGAGAGAGAGAGAGAGAGCCGTGTCCGCGTCGTTAAACCGGCTGAGAGAACTAGTGTCCCGAGTGGAGACGTGATTATTTAAGCGTAACCGGAGGAGCCGAGACAACATGCTGACCGCTGCGAGGCTGTTTACACGAGGTGCCGCCGCGACGAGCTGCGACATCGCCAGGAGGCAGCAGTTCAGTACGATACTCAGAAACGTAAGTTTTTCTTGGCTTTCGAGGGGCTTTGCGATGGTAGCTGGGTTAAGGGGATGCTTAGAATGAGTATCTGGTTTCTAGGACTAGAGCTGGGGTGGTTAGGGTACGGACGAGGCGGAACGTTTGGCACCCGGAGAGTCATTGTGGTAGCTTTCCTAAGATCGCGCAAGCGTCAAGGGAAGCGACGGTTGGACGAGAAAAGCTCGCTGCTTCTTTTTTTTTTGAGTAGGAAATTCGCAGTGTCTTTTTGGTTACAGTGCGAGGAATGCAGTGGCTAAAGTTAGGGTCAAGTTCAGCCTGCGATGCTCCGAAACGTCCCGCAGCTACATATATATAACCTTACTAACCGCAAGAACCATCCTCGTTGCCTTACGTTCCAGCACGTTTCCTTACTTTTAGGGTTAGGGGGAAGAAGTGCACATCATGTTCAAAGTTTTATGACCAGAGTCACAAAGACAGTGCCCCTAAATATTGTTTAAATCAAGATTAAAGTTATTTAGTTATAATATTAAGTCAAAAAACGAGAAATACGAGATCAATAATTTATCCCTAGATGTATCTAGGGAGAAGTTCTTTAGTCGTATTTCTTGTTTTTTAACTTTGTTCTTAACTAAATAACATCAATTTAGATTTAAACAATAGATAAAAACATTGTCGTTGTGTTTCTAGTCGTAAAACATTGGAAATGCACGCATCAACAATTAATTATTATCAATAATGCTAATGTCAATAAAACAACTCAAATGTTGTATACAAAATTTCCCTTAAGTCAGCGTGCACGGAGCTCGCTGAGCATGCGATTTATTCGCCTAATTCCCGGCTGGGGGGCACTCGAGGAGAAAGAAGCGCGTTCCGGCTCGTCGCTACTTAGCCGGCACGTGCGCTCCGCCGAATTTTCTTGTCTCGTGCCACTCCCTCTCCTATACGTCTATATACCGGCGTTAATTTTCCCGTGGGTCCCTTTGTGTTTTTCCTTCTTTTTCTGCTAGCCTCGTGAAAGAGGATTTTTTGGGATTTTTTTCTGGTGCGGAGGTGGTGAGGGCGGTTATAACCTAAAAACAGCGCGCTTCGCTTTCCGTCTTTTCTTTCGGGAATTTTGGAAGTATTTGTTTACGTAATAAATGAATATCGACGCGTGCTTATTTTAGACGACGGATTGGAGAAGCGCTTTGACGAAGGGTAGACGTTGGGAAGGTTTTGGATAACGATAAGAATCGTCGGGGAGCGGGAGAAACGATTTAAAACGTGCGCTGATGAGGATGTAGAAATATCGATTTTTTTTCGTGGGAGGATTTTTGGAGCTAATCTTATCTGTTGAGATACTTGGGTCTTAACGTTTGATTCGAAATTTGATGGATTTTGTCTGGTTAATACATAAATTAGTTTTGTTATAGTTAAGTTAGATAAGAGATATTAATTGTATTTTGTAATTTATAATGCAGCTGATAAAGAAAGTTCAAAGTTCATTTAAATTACTGTATTACATAAATAACGTTTTATTGTATTAATTTTAAATGTAATCTTTATACTAATAAAATAACTAAGAAACTACATGTTATAAATCTAAATTAATTAAAACTAATCATTAGAGATTTGCAATGGTATATTCCATAACAAGTTAGAAAAAGTTAGTGTTTCAAAAGAAAAGATAGGTAGTTATTTCAAATTTTAAATTGTTAATTATTAATAAATTATTTACTTGTTTAGGTTGCTGCACCATCAGTTGTTTTCCCACAGCGAAATGATCTCCAACAGTACCGATTCAAGTAAGTATCCATTTATACAAATATTTTCAAATTTCATACGTAAATTTAGTAAAACGTGTGAATTGTGTAATTTTCTGTAATGAAATCGCGGCGACGTTTATATAACACGAGTTCAAAATTGATATTTTGAGGTTATGTTTCCAAAATGTAGTTATTGTTAATTTTTTAAATGTTTGATTATAGTGCTATAACTGTAAATTTTTATTTTAATAACAATTTTTATTAAATAATATAATTTACATGATATAGTTTTTTAAATGTATTTTTATTTTTTATAATAGATCTGAAGGAGTTAAAGGAGCAGTCATCGGAATTGATCTTGGAACCACATTTTCATGTGTTGCCGTTATGGAAGGAAAGCAACCAAAAGTTATTGAAAATGCAGAAGGTTCAAGAACAACACCTTCTTATGTTGCCTTTACGAAAGGTTTGTAGAATAATATTCATTGAATGATAATATATATATATATAAATCTAAGATTTTTGTTTAATTAAATAAATTTTTAATACAGAGGGAGAACGGCTAGTTGGTATGCCAGCAAAACGACAAGCAGTTACAAATTCAGCAAATACTTTTTATGCTACCAAACGTCTTATTGGTAGGAAGTTTGAAGACCCAGAAGTCAAAAAAGACATGTACGTTTAATAACATTAATATTTACAAAATCAGTAATAAAAAAATACATAATGTTACAATTTTTTTAGGAAAACTGTATCTTATAAAATTGTTCGTGCATCAAACGGAGATGCTTGGGTGCAAGGAAGCGATGGAAAAATGTATTCACCAAGTCAGATTGGTGCGTTCGTTCTTATGAAAATGAAGGAAACTGCTGAAGGTTACTTAAGCACACCAGTGAAGAATGCAGTAATTACTGTCCCAGCTTACTTCAACGATTCTCAGAGACAGGCCACAAAAGATGCTGGACAAATTGCTGGCCTTAATGTTCTTAGAGTAATCAATGAACCCACAGCAGCCGCTCTTGCTTATGGTATGGACAAAACAGAAGATAAAATGTAAGATTTGTTTAAAAACATTTACTAAAAAATAAGAATCTCTATTAAATAGAAATTTAATCATTTCAATTTGATCATCTAGTATTGCTGTGTATGATTTGGGTGGTGGTACCTTCGATATTTCCATTTTGGAAATTCAAAAGGGAGTATTTGAAGTCAAATCCACCAATGGTGATACCTTCTTGGGAGGTGAAGATTTCGACAATGCCTTGGTCAACTACTTAGCTAATGAATTCAAGAAGGATGTAAGTAATTTTACAATTAAATAAATATTTACGTATAAAAAGACGGGCAATCAAATCTTAAGCTTGAAACATTAAGTCTACAATATAAATATGAAAAACATCAGTGACAGTCTTTTTTAAATTTAACCTTACATGCCTATTGAAGTGCTCAATTATTCTAATCTCTTTATTTAAATACCAAATAAGAACCTGATAAGACAAAATTTGGATAGTGAAGGATAAATAATTTACATGTTAAACCTTTAATGAATAATTAATATTAGAAAATTTATTTGTATACAAAAAAAAAAAAATTAGTATTCTTGTAACATGTTTTTAAAATAGTTTTTTCAAATTAGCTATTATGCTGTAAAATAGAGTTCGATACTTGTTTCTAAGCTAATTCTTATAATTTTTATAAGATTTACTCAGACAGAAAACATCTTACTAAGTAAATAATCAATTTGCATTAAAGTTCATTATTTTATATTAATTTTTCATGTGTATATTTTTTATATTGTAGCAAGGTATTGATGTAACCAAGGACGCAATGGCGATGCAGCGACTCAAAGAAGCTGCTGAGAAAGCCAAGATTGAATTGTCCAGTTCACAGCAGACCGACATCAATCTCCCGTACCTCACCATGGACGCCAGCGGACCAAAGCACTTGAATCTCAAGCTTTCTCGAAGCAAGTTTGAGGCGCTCGTTGCCGATTTAATCAAGCGCACAATTCAGCCTTGCCAGAAGGCTCTGGGTGACGCTGAGGTATCTAAGTCAGACATCGGCGAGGTTTTGCTCGTTGGTGGTATGACCAGAGTACCCAAAGTGCAACAGACGGTGCAGGACATCTTCGGTCGAACACCCTCTAGGGCCGTTAACCCCGACGAGGCTGTCGCTGTTGGTGCTGCTGTACAAGGTGGTGTCCTAGCTGGCGATGTTACCGACGTGCTATTGTTGGACGTCACTCCACTGTCTCTTGGTATGTTTAATTTTAGACTCATAAAAAAATTCGTTTATTTCCTAATTATAATTTTTATTTACTTCAGTAAAGTAAAAAAAAACATGTACTGTCTTTTATAATACTGGTTATGTGTTTGCATTTGCAATGAATATTTATGTTTATTTAATGTTAATACTAGTAATGTACCATACTCGAGTCTGCTTTTGTTTTAATGCATTATAATGATGTGTGACTAATCTTCTCTCTGAAAATTTATATCTAGAGGATGACACCTTTTATCTGAATTTAAATATTATATACAGTATATAGCCTACATAAATTATTACATTTTGATTAATTATTCATTGACATTTTCATCAGGTATTGAAACCTTGGGTGGAGTCTTTACAAGACTGATATCTCGTAACACAACCATTCCTACAAAGAAGAGTCAAGTTTTCTCGACTGCTGCTGATGGGCAGACTCAGGTGGAAATCAAAGTTCATCAGGGTGAGCGTGAAATGGCCAACGACAATAAACTTCTAGGACAGTTTACTCTTGTTGGAATTCCTCCAGCTCCTAGAGGAGTTCCTCAAATCGAAGTCACATTCGATATTGACGCCAACGGCATTGTTCATGTGTCCGCAAGGGACAAGGGTACTGGAAAAGAACAACAAAGTAAGTATATTTTGCTTCATGAATAATACGTCTTAATTTATTTATTAAATAAAAAGGATAATTCTAAATCAATTATTTATTTAAAATGATGCTTACATTTTTCGTCTCTCAAAGTTGTATTTTAATATACGAAATGTGTGGATACAATTAACTGATTAAACTATTTATTATAAAATAATTGTTGTTAATTTATAAAACTTTAAAGTTTTCAGTGTTTTTAAATAATCTTTTATCGTTTTTAGTTGTTATTCAGTCCAGCGGTGGATTGAGCAAGGATGAGATTGAAAACATGGTTAAGAATGCTGAACAGTATGCCAAGGAAGATAGGATAAAGAAAGAACGTGTAGAGGCTGTCAACCAAGCTGAAGGTATTGTTCATGATACTGAAGCAAAGATGGAGGAGTTCAAGGCTCAACTTCCACAAGAAGAGGTACATTTATAAAAATTTAGATTTAATTATGGAAGATAAAATTTATTGTACTATACTAAATGAACAAATTTCTTACAGTGTGACAAACTGAGGGAATTGGTTGCAAAAATGAGAGAAACTTTGGCTAAGAAGGACGAAACGGACCCAGAAGAGATCAAAAAACAAACGAACGAACTTCAACAGGCTAGTCTGAAGCTTTTCGAGATGGCATACAAAAAGGTATGATAAAATTTAATTCTAGAGTTTTGAGTTTCCTAAAATTTTATAAAAAGATAATTAAATTGTAAATATAAAAAAATTCTTTCTGTGACAATCTAATTTATTGTATTTATGCAATCGATACTATAACGTTAAATTACTCATAAGTTGCAATGCATTTCATAAGTTGCAATGCGTTTGAGATTAAAACATTAATAAATTGAACACAGATTAATTTACAATGATGTTTATATTTTTCGTCTCTCAAAGTTACGTTTTAAGATAAATGTAGCTAGTGTGGACATAATTATCTGAGTAAATACTTATTTTTAAAAAATAATTGGAGATTAAATTTATTAAATTAATTTATATTATTGTTAACGTAAAAATATCATTACAGATGGCTGCTGAGCGTGAAGGAAACCAGCAACAGACGCAAGATCAATCTGAAGGAGAAGAGAAAAAGAAAGAAGAGAAGAATTAAATGTAATTATAATTTTATATAATTTAAGTTATTGTATTTAAAATTGTTACTTATTAATAAAATTGTATACTTTTGTTATAAACCTAGGTTTTAATTACTACAACTTGTAACGGAGTATTTTCCTCGATTTCTCCGTTCACTGGGAATTTGTCTCTCTCTCTTTGCGCTATAATATCCCTTATTGGTCCGCCAGGCACCTTCTAGTGCTCGATGCACCATCTGTAACTCGTACGCAATTGTTAATTCATGATATATATTGAAATATATATGTTGAGTGACGACCGCCGATGATGCCTTTCGGAACGCACAGCAATAATTTCGCTTCGCGCCTCCGAAAGCGATCCACGTGCTTACTAAAGCGCGAATTGCCGTTTTAAAAACGAAGACAAAATATCTATAAATCCTATAAGGATTAAAAAAGCAGTTTTGTTAAAAAATTAAGTATGACTTATACAAAATAATGCGCGATTGTAAAGATAAAAATATATTTTATTTTAGGTTATCAAACTACTTTATTTCTATTTTGTGTTTAGAATTGTTTTAATAAAATCAGAGTAACATCCAATCGTTTTTTTCAAGCTATGTTTAAAAATCAATTTAAAAGATTTTTTTCTTCATAATTCATTTTATTAATGTAATTATTTTTAGGAAAAATGTATAGAAAAAATTGTATTTTTCAAATTTAAATATGAAATAAGCAAAATATGAAATTTTATTCATTGATTAGGAAGCTTGTTTAAAGGAAAGAGTAAAATTAGCGAAATGTTTATAATTTATAACTATATTAATTGTATATGCGTACATCATTTTACAACTTACACAATACATAAACAATAGAATTTGATTTAAATCGTAATATTTTTTTAATTATTAAAGATCATAGCGACTCGAATGTGTAATATTTACGCAAACTGTGTATAAAATTTAAGAATAAATTAATGGTAGTTAATTATTCTACTTAATACTAAACACTGTGTACAAATTAATTAATATTTTGATTTTTCGACCGACTGTATAATTTTCATATCGAATACGCATTGTTATAACTGATATAACATGTGATAATATAACAATATTGCAAAATGTATAATTTGAGATAATTTAAAAATCTACTTTGAGTAATATTATAAAATAGTCCAATTTTTTACTAATATCACAAGAAGTTGCCTGTCCAAAGATTAGATTTAATATTTGTTTATTCTTATTAGGAATAACTCGCAGAATTAAAATTGAGGACTTAAATCGAAATTTTGCTTTGGAAGAGGTCAGCGTTAAAGATATTTAACAAGAGTGTTGGTAAATTATTTCGAATCATACATCAGAGAATTCGATGCTCACAGATTCAGGCTCACTAAATGTATTTCGGTGATGTTATTTAATGACAGATGCATCTCTAAATTCGTCACCTGTAAAAACGTAATTTTTTGGACAAAAGTTCGCCGTCAACTCAAAGTTCACAGATTTTGATGAAAGTTTTTTAAAAATTTTTGTCCGATATCCTGCTACCACGTGATACTGTTACAATTGAGTTATAGATCTCAAAAAAATTACTTTAAACATGCCAAATCGAAATTATGAATACTAATAGAAAAATTAACAACTAATACATACATATTTTAGAAATTCATAAATATAAAATGCATACACCTTGAGAATCCTAAACCTATAAACTCTAAATTCAGACCTCATAAATCTTTAACCCAAACCCTAAACCCTTAACTCTGAAGTCATAAACCCTACTCATAAACTGATAAATCCTAAACCTTTGTATCTGATAATCTGAATTTAATTAATTAAATAATTTACAAAAAGAGAAAATTAGAGAAATGGTTATCCAGAGAATAGTGAATTTAAGTCATTATATGAATAAAAAATTATTATTTATATTTTGTAATTATTTAAATAATAAATTGTTTTTTTCTTATTTAAATAAAAAAGTTTAGATAGATTTACACTTGATGACTTTCAGTTATTATTTATAAAATACGTGTTAAAATAAAGCAGGCCATAGTTTGTGTATGAAAAAATAAGGTCTATTTAAAAAAACGCTGAAATTTGTATTCCATTTTTTTGGATAAATAACCATTTCAGATCATTTCCTGACCCGCATCTCTTTCCTTGTTAGCAATATATGAAATAGCTAATTTTTTTTAACCATAAAGATCTAAAATTACAGAGAAAACTTGACTACATTTAATGAAAACGTATTTGTTTTCTACTTTAAAACGAAACTATATTTATTTAATAGTTTTATTTTGTAGTTTTATTTTATAGTTTTACACATATTTTTACACATATTTTTTAAAACTTCAAATTCAAACTTTAACAAAAAAATTTTCGAAATCTAAAAATCTTAGGAAATATTTTCAACTTTGCAATCGCTTATTATTTTGTACAACTCGTTCTTAATTTTTAAACAAATCTGCTTTTTTATACCTTATAGGATCTATAGATATTTGGTCTTCGCTTTAAAAATGATATTTGTTGCACGTGGATCGCTTCCGTAGGCGCGAAGCGAAATTATTGCTGTGCAAAATGAAAGGGATCATTGGCGGTCGGCACTTAACATATATATTTCAATATATATAGATATTGGGTACCATGCGGCGGCATGTTGACAAAATTTTTTCCCAGTATTGGTTCATGTGCGTGATCATATAATGGGAGAATCCAGATGCAACTCGCATGGAATGCGCAAGGCTATGTCCATCTTGTGTACAACTTGTTCCTTTGATGAATCAATCGTCGACATAAGAATCGCATCTATGATCATCACCCAAGTTCATTTTTAGAATATGTTTAGAATATGCGGAGGAATAGCTATGTTGTATATCCGAAGATCGGAACGCGCATGAAATGTCCCGTGCGAGTTTGCGAGTACCCTTGCGCGTTCCGTGCGAGCTGGATTCTCCTTAAAATGGTTAGCGCAATAAATGCCTAGCTAAAAG
Organism: Eupelmus urozonus; assembly: GCA_900480035.1. NCBI lineage: Eukaryota > Metazoa > Arthropoda > Insecta > Hymenoptera > Eupelmidae > Eupelmus > Eupelmus urozonus. The sequence goes on from UELX01000846.1 coordinate 56,702, forward strand.
CACTATCGATATCGACACATATGTAGGTTGGCGAATTAATAAATAACTTGATATTATTTGGCTTGGGCTTCGGGAGCGTCGGCCGGAATTTTCCTATCGAAAACAGGACACTTAATGTGAGGCTCTGCCTCACAAATTATTTTAATTTCTTTAATTTCTTATTTCTTTAAGTTATAGACACCGTCTTGTATGGAGAGCTGACATAAAATCACTTTACCTGACATCGCATCGACGTTGATGAACGAAAATTTAATTATATTAAAACTTTTAATACTTGATAATTACTTGGTAAGTCAATTAGAAAGTATTACGAACGTACAAACATTTGTAATCTGGATCGCTAACGGTCTGTGATGCGTTACCCAGACGGCAAAGAGAGGTTTTTGAGAATTCGTGAAGACTTCAAAAGACTTCACATAAATTTGTGATTTAGGCAGAATTTGTACTGAAAGTAACAATTCTTTATCATAACATCCTATTTTCAATCAGGAGGAATCGCAGAATATTGAATCCGTTTATTTTGTGACTAAGTATTTATAAATCATAAATGTTTTACTGAGAGAAAAATTTAGTTGCCTCAAAAAAATATTTAATCAAAATATCATAATTAAATATTCAATTAACATAATAAAATATTTAATTGCGCTGATCAAGCTAGTAACAATTTCAATTGAAATGATGAGATGAGATGAGAACATGGGTGCCGTCTGGGTTTTTGTTGGGGGCAACGTTTCCGTTTAATATATTGTAAAAACATGTTATCCGATTGCCGGTAATTCTCATTAACTGGCCCGAGTTTGATCAGGCTTGTGCGTCTTGAATTGCAGAAAAAAAAAATACTTTTTATACATTAAGTCAGAAAATTTGTATTCGCTCTTTCTTACAATATTTTATCTTCACTAAATCTACTATGTATGAAATAGTTTAAAATTGCAGTTAACCACTTATTTGTGGTTCCATTTTAAACCAAAGCTTCTAGTATGATTAAGAGGGTTAAAGGAAGTATATTTACTAAGTAAAATCCTCTTAAATTAAGGGGAGTTAGTACGATAATATGTAAGGTAGAGTCATAATTGAACTTCACAATATTTCTTGCTTGGTAGTATGCAGAAAAACTAAATTTTAATTAGTTGGCTAAAAGGTTGTTTTTAATTGCTAATTTAGGATGCTATTCAGGGAGATAGACAGAATCGATATGTAAATTGTGTACATATGTGACTGCGTGCTTTAAGTACAAGCTTTAAGGGCCTTGCATTGTATCGAGAGTGATACTTTTAAGAATTATTACATCATTTCGGTTAACAAATTATACTAACAAAAAAATAAAACTGCATTAAAAAAAAAAAAAAAAAAACTCAGTGTTTATATATTATCACCGTTTTAATTCTGAAATTAAAAAAAAATCATTTTTTGTATTTCATTTAATCAATAGCAGGAGTACGTTTGCATATTGTATGATTGCGAATAAAAGAGGGTGAAAGTGAAAGATGTAGAATGATTTTATAGAGCAGATAAAATTAATTAGCCTAAGTCACACAAATTATATATAGATTAATATAAGGTAATAAAATGTTAAAAATGATGCAATTGTAACCGTCATCAAAGTTTTTTATTTAAAAAGCCAACCCCAGTTGTACTTTGTATGTTTTTGCCGTGTTTGTTCAATAAAAATTACTCAAAAATTAAATTTGTATTAATTATTGTAACTACTATAATTTTTAATTATAACTTAACTATATAACCTATACCTATATACCCTCTTTTAATATTTTTTGTTGTATTATGTTAATTTCATTTATCGTAATTAATTATAACTTAGATAATTACCTTAAATTTTAATTTAACGCTAGGTATATTAAGTTTTTCTAATACAAAGTTATTTTTTTCTTTTAAAATAAGTAGAGTCTGGTGTATACTAGCGTATCTTCTTTAGCACATAAGGGTGTTTCCCTCTATTGAGTCAAAATGAACAGAAATGGTTGAAAATTTATATATTTAGAATTCTCCTGCAGGATTCGAAGCTTTCAATACTTATAAGTCCGAGTTAATATCTCTCGGCAAGCGTCTGAGGTAGAGCAGCTAGTCGCCTTACTGACGAG